>JBAMYA010051140.1:0-32359 GCA_037176975.1 Arrhamphus sclerolepis | reverse complement strand
ACCAACAACGCTGCATGCGCTCACATCACTGCTGTCTTGATTGTACACAGTGGCATTACCTTGAGGTTTTGCAGATGTTTTTGACAAGTTGTTCTTCACCATTAGTCCAACCTGGATAAACTGGCGTCACTATGCAATTAATCTACTTATTGTGTGGTGTAATTTGTCTATTCCACGTCATAGTTTGGCAGTGGTTTGAAGGTGACTGCGTAAGGGAGCCGGTGAACACAGCCGGAGATTGATGGGAAATCTGTTGCTCAGCAAGTTCATGATGAAGAATAGAAACAGGAGCATTTTCAGGGATGATCGCTGGCTGATTTTAGTCAAATGGATATGGAGTTTTTTGTTAAGTGGTATGCATACTATAAGTACTAGTTTCATGCCAAATGAATGCGAGTTTTAACTCTTGGAAATCCAAGAGTTAAAACTCGTAGGCTAAATGGAAGAGAAGGAAGTTCTGATGAGTTGACAGCTGCATGGATATAAGGTTTGAAACTTACCTCTGAAGAAAGGCTTCTATAGCATGAGTACAAGAGGAATGGAGACGAGAGTAATTGGATAAAATGGTGATCTGTACAAATATTCATCTTTTTATCTCTCTATTTGGAGGCTTTCTTCTCCTCTTCCTTGTTCTTCTTCTCCTTCCTCTTGGCTGTTCCCTTCAGGGGTCCCACAGCAAATAATTTGTCCCCAGCTAACCCAGCTATCTTCTTCTCTCACTCTTCATGTCCTCTTTTACTTTATCCGTAAAGTTCAAACGTCATCATCCTTCACTGTCCCTCCTCTGTTCACATTGTTACCGTCTCAAGTCTGGTCTCTGACTTCCTCCCCAAAACATCTTAACATGCGATATTCCTCTATGCCATTCCTTATCCCATCCATCTTCATCACTCCCAAAGAGAACCCGGGTTGCTCAACCATCCATCGTGGGTCTCGCCACCGTCTTGCACACCTTTCCTGTCATTCTTACTCGCTGTCTGTAAGTGTGTGTTTGTCACAGAGTTGATAAGGAAGTGGTCGACCTTGGCTTGAACCCTGCTGATTCCCGTTTGTTTGACTTATCGACCCTTGACATTTTACGTGACTGCAGAAACAGACTTTTATCTGATTGTATTGCTTTTGACATATTCAGAATATGAGATGATATCTCTGGAAACAAAAGATGTAATGAGCTGGAGCGATCATTGTGACGTGTGCCTGACTTTCCCAGTTAACCTTGCTGTGGAACGGGAGCCCCAGACTCGTCGGCACCTTGTGATTACATGATGCAGTGTAATAGGTGCTAAACGCAACTAACTGCAGTCCAGTCAGTGATAGCACTGTGGTTGCTACTGGTGGTTTGTCTTACGACAAGCGTAAGTCACATCAGTTTCCACTGTGGTCACCCAAAAACAGAAGTCATGCAGTCAGTCCAGCAAATGACAAAGTTTAAAATAGCCCTTTTACTCAGTCTTTGAGTCACTTGTTTCTGTAAACCACCATTACGGCCAGGAGGTCATCCATCCTCTCTTCCTTCCATGGTTAGTGTTTAGATATCACTTTCAAGAGTTTTAATTCACTTGCTTTTAACAACAGTATCTGTGAAAGGTTAAAAGTGTACGTCTCATCATTGGATGCCTTTGTGAAATATGATAATAGGATGATAACGAACAGGACCGTTTCATGCTCTGTATGCAAGACTGTTCTTGTCTTTGGTACTTTATACAGTGAGGAAAGCCCATTCTTGTTAAAACAGCAAAAAAGGAACTTTTGCGGGTTTTTAAAATTTTTTTTTAGCTCTTTGGGTTCCTGCTTGCTCATTCTCTCATCTTGTTCTCAGTAATTACTTCTTCAGTCAGATGCCTCCACCATGATGTCCACTGTAGCTCTGTGAGCTAGCGTCTTCGATGATGACGTGTGACATGGTGATTTTCCGATAGCAGGGAGAGAAAATCGCGACAGCTTGACGATGCTGACGATACTTTAACGTGACAACAAGTCCTTTGTGCTGCTTTAACATCCATTTAATTACGTTATGAAGTGATGCTAAACCTGCACAATGTCACCTCAAAGATGGGTATGTTAACACGAGCCCTTTAGTTTTCCTCTCAGTAAACCTTTAAGTGCTGCTAGTCTTTACTGTAAAGCCTGTCAAAGGTTTCCAAAAGGGATCCAAACTGCTCATATGTGTCTATCAGCTATTTATGATGTAGCCATAGGTCTTGATGCAGAGCCATCTGTCAGCTTTGGCTTTTGCCTTCACACAGTCTAATTCCACCAGATGAACTTTAGAGGAAGAAATATGCAGATTCCTACATTGTTTCCCCTTTAGGAGTCTTTTGTTAAACATTTTCACAATTTTGTCATGCTTTTGTCGTTAAACTGGAGGCCCTCTGCACATCTTTGCTCCTCAAAAAACATCATCTGTTGTTGCAGGTTTTGTACAAAATAATTACCATCGCCCGTTTCTGTGTATCTGGGTGAAACATCAGGGCTGTCGCTGGCCTCGCTCTTATCTTGAAACATGTTTCAAGTTGGAAATGCAGAAATAAATATGTTGCAAATTAACTGAAGCTGTAGCTGATGACAACAAAAAGTAAATAAATAGATCTTGAAATGTCTTGGTTTCATCTTGTGTGCAATGAAATGATGAGTCAAAGTAAATATAAGCAACACTGCAAGGTTTTCTTTTAATTTACGCTGTCCCTACCAGCCTAAGACTCTCCTGTTTTAGGCTTGTAAATTGAAGTTCATTCTGTAAACATTTCCACACTGTAACATTCAGAAAATCCCTCACGAGAGACTCCAAACCGACACATTAATAATAGATACATTTGTAAATGTTTTCATCCACTGACTGCAGGACTCTGGTATGTTTAAGGGGGAGTGACTGTTGGCTCAGTGGGGAAAAATAACCTTCGATCTGAGCCCGGTCGCTGCAGGGCCAGAGCCAAGCAGAGAGGGGAGGCAAGTGGGATCACCTCGGGTGACAGCAGAATCTGCCATGTCTCAGGGCAGGCCACCTGCTTCCCTCAGTGCTTATATTCTCACTGATATCAAACCAACCAGCTGTTCAGAGAATAAAATGTGAAATGAGGAACTGTTATCAGCTATAAGTAATCAGAGTTTATTTAGAAATGTGTTTTGAGCATAATTATCATGATCTGACATTTTATTTCATTTTATTTATTTGTTATTTAATGTATTTTTAAAAAGAAAAGGAAAAGAAAACACAGCTGATTGAGGGAATGCTTGGAAACTGAATGTGAATTATAGTCAACAGCAGCATTTGCACACAGATAAAACAAACAAACAAAAAAAAGCACTCTGTTACAAGCCAAGCATGGCTACAGAGAGAGAGGTAAAAAAAAGTTTGAAAAATTGAAAAAAAACAACACTGCTGCTCTTATCTGCTATGCTGAGGACAACACAGGCCACTAATGATGATGTCATAGAAGCTACAGCTTTGGTTAGACATGTATGAAGAAGTCAGGTTGAGTACGCAGAGCCATGTGCATCTTTTTTTTTCTCTCTAAACGGTTCGTTATTATTTCGGATGCCAATGTGAAATGACTTGTTGCACCTTTCGTAAACATTTTGAAGCTCTTGTGACCGAGACCAGCTGTGTGTCTGTGTGAAAACAGCACTGCTGCTGCATCTGCACTCTTATCTTGCACCTACTCCAAGCTGGAGTTGCTTTGGTAGAAAAAAAGGGATTGATCATGCCAGAGCTTATCAATACAGAGTTCTTTAATAATTTAGCTCTGAAGCCTGATGCTGATTTTGGCATACGCTGCTCCTTTAGCTACAGCTGAGGGCTTGCTATCAGTATACTTTCCAAGTAGCCTAAGGTTATTTACTTGTTCTGATCAAAAGTAGAGTTTCATATGTAGTCTGATAAGGCTTCAAGACGTAAATATGAACACCTTACCGGAACGTTAGAAGTTGTGCTTTAAAAATGTTAGTTGAAATTGGGCCGAATCATCATCTGACCATTTAATTTGTTGACCTCAGTATGATTTCTTGAAGTCCCCTAGCTGCTCCAACATATCTTTTACCCTTCTGCTTACTCCAGTACAGAGCTTACTCATTTCTGTTACATGCTAGGTTGAAACAAAATCATTATAAGACTAATATTTAATTTGTTCAGACGCAGTAAATTTAACTTAAGCTTCTTTTTAGACGTCCATACAGCAGAAGAGGGTGGCTGTAGTGTAGTGGGTTGAGTTGGTTCGTGGCATAAAACCTGTTCCAAATGAATATGCGTTGCCGTGACAACCCAAACAAAGGGGGAAAAAGATGAAAACCAATGTCCTGTTTGAAAGATCTTGCATATGTAATTCCTTCCTGTCCAATATTTGTGTTTTTGTGTATGATTTCATTTGTATCTTTCTTAATTTGTAGTCCAGTTATCTATTCTAATGTTTGTCGTAATAAATCAAAAAGAACAATGGAAGCAACTGATCGCAGTCATGTCTATTTGCAGATTTTGTACATAACGTTGCGTTGTGGGGAGAAGCTTGTTGGTGTAGTTGACTGATACACTCATGGACTGGTAGTCAATGAATACTGCACCTACATATATGTATATGTATATATGTATGTATATCTGAGTGCACCTCATGGAACATGTGGCTGCTGAGGCTGATAATGGGTTTGGATCTCCCTCTCCTGCTGTTTCTTTACCGCATCATCTGTATCTACTCAACTGGAAATGAGCAAAACCTCTGAGGAGGAGGGGGGGGGTCAAAAGTAAGACTCAGACTGAGTTTTATAGTAAGATATTAAGTGGTAGAAAAAGGAAATGTAGGCAAGGAATTGAACTGACTTTGTGTTCTCTGCAAGGTAACCATTATCCAGGATAAAAAAGAAAGTAACTAAAGAGCTGCTGTTTAGTCCAGCAGTGAAAAAGAGCAAACGCAAGACACAGCGGGATGATTCAAATGAGTCAGAGGAGAAAGGGTATTTGAAGGGCCTTCCTGTCGAGAGGAAAAAGAATCGAGGGAAGAAGCACAGGACTCAAAGCAAACTTGTAAAACTGAGAGTTTCAAGTGTGTCTGCAGAGTGAGGGAGTTGCATAAGAATGGAGGTGTGAAGACACAGAATGTATTAGAGAGATGGAAAGGGATGTCTGCATACTTGTCTGCTCGCAGTGTCTGTGCGCACATTTTCCACGGAGCTCTCCTGGCAGCCATTTGATGGGCCAGTGAACCGTGCTGTGCATGTTTTGAGCCACCTGTCTCTCTCTCACACACACACAAACACATGCTCACACACGTATATAGACACGGAGCTCGGCTCTTACCAAGTATGGAAACTGTTAATCTTAAGACCTTCTAGGGACGCATGATCTTAAATTTCAGCAAATAACTAACATATTGTCAAACAATGTGCTTTTAATGGAAGACCGCTGCTTTAGAGGTCTCGTTAATTATAAAGCGAGTGCCTGATTTTCGTGACTTCAGTGTCGTAACTGCCATCACATCGAAGTGTTTTTGAGTTCCAAGTAGAAACCATTTGTCATTTTTACTTTTGTTAAGTAGGAAATTATTTGTACTCAAATTATGTAATTGCCAAAATATTCAAGTGAAATCAGATTTAGGACTGTCAAGATAATTGGAGCCAGTTCTAATAAAGTAGTATTCATCTAATTTCAAATAATTAAGGGGGGGTACTTATAGAATTACATATAAACACATGCTCACACGCATATAAAGACACATGAAACTAACATTTCATTTATGAATTCACTTTTACATGTGATATAAATATAGTAATAGTAAATATTAGTACTGCAAATAATAACGTACTGTATGTAGTGTCACTTTAATGAGTACTTCTCTGCTGACTGGTGGACCTGGGCTCCATCCCTCCATCTCTCTCCCTCCTGGTAGCATGCATCACTTTATCAGTAGGTCAAGGACGCAGTTACTGTCGGTAAGGAGGCCGTGCAGACTGTTCTTGTCCCCTAATCCCTTCATCTCACACAGGCACACGGAGCTGAAGTGATAGCCCTCTGCTGCTGTCCCCCAGTGGCTCTGTTTTGTGGTGTTAAACTAGTTCGTTTATGACAGCAGAACAAAAGGAAATGTGTGAGTTTTTTGTGCAATGAATTAACAGGTGTCAAATCCCCCCCCCCACCCGGGGGAAAATCCCTTTTAGTTTTGCTTTCTCGCCTCATATTTCTCCATCAGCTTTCACATTTTCTCTGTGCAGGATCTTACACATCTTGCACGACTTACATGGTTCAGCAGAGAATTACAAATTCCAGAACTGGAAGATGTAAGGAGTGAAAGGCTCAAAGCAACACTCAGACCTCCTGGAGAAGGCTCTGGACTGCTTTTGGTGAGCTCAAGCACATGTAAAAAGATTCACCCCTAAATGAAAAGAGGTAGATGCATTGTTTTTTTTTCCCATCATGGAATTGCCGCCGTGGAGGGGTTTGCATACCGGAGTGATCCTAAGGGCTATGTTGGGGCATAGCTGTTCTCTTGTGGGCCCCAGCACCTGCAGGAGGGACCATACGAATCAGGTGCCTTGCAGTTGAAGGCATGGGGCCTCTGTGTTTTGACCCAGTTATTGAAACTGGCACTTGGGTAATGAAATGTCACCTCGCTTGTGGTGAAGGAACCTGAGCTGGTGTTTGAGATGAAGGGGTACCAGCTATATGTATTCTGGTTCACCTCAACACACAGCCTTGTTCTGCTCCAGAGTTGGCTCGGGTGAGAGATATCGGACTGGAGTGGACTTACTCATCGCCCCCCACATTAGAGCCTGACTTGGGGGTTTTCCCTGGTAGATGTCTCGTTTGGCCCAAGAGCACAAACAACAGACTCTGTACTCAGCATTCTTGTAGTCTCTGGAAGAGCTCCCGCTGGGGACCGCTGTTATTTTCATTAATTTCTTTTAAATTAATCATTAACACTCTAATGTTGGATTTTCTGTATTGCATCTTGAAGATACAGACGACAAATGACCGTAGCTTCCAACTGAGTGATGACAGCCATTACTCATGGAGTTAAACACTTTCTACAGCGGATGGCAGCATGCAGCATCACTGCTGGTTGGGGCCCGCTACGCTTGTGAAACTTTAGAAATAAATCATGTTCCACATTTTCTGCAAAGGAAAAGCTTCTGGAAGCCAGCTTTCTATATGATTGATTATAGTGATATACTGCACATGCATGCGGCCTGCTCCATTCTAAGGACAGTTGTTAGCTCTCTGAGCTACACTTTTAATGTTTAAGCTGAGGGGGACACTCAAGCTAACCTCTGCTCTCAATTTGTTGAGTGGCAGCAGCTACATATAAGCGCTGTAGCTGCCAGTCGCATGTTATGACCCACTAGTACCTACTCAGCTCGGCTTGATTCGACTTATTTTCAGATTGATTTCAATAGGAATGCTCTAAAACAGTAGTAATGCAATAGTAATGCATCCCACCAAATAGTTTAGCGGCTTCACTTACTGTTAATGAGTAAGTGCAATGTGACAGAGAGGACTGCAAGTGGCAGGTAGATGGAAGGTAGGGAGAAAAAAATGTTGTGCTCTGACACAATACATGTTGATACCATTTAAAAAAAACTGTTGACTTTTTTTTTTCTCAATTAACTTGAGCAAGCTGCTGAGATGAAGTTGAGAATAAAATGAAATATTGCTTTTCCAGGGCAACAGTACATCATGTCGAGATGATGGATGCAAATGGAGGAGAACAGTAACTATTTAAAATGAACTGGCCTGTTGTTTGTTCTTTTCCTTTTTCTTTTTGTTTCCTTTTGCATTTTAATGCATGCCGTCTCATTTAAATTTTGACATTTCAGAGAGCTCTTTTGAAATGAGTGAAGCGAACAAAAGGAAATTAACATTCTTCTTCAAGTGCTGCGCCAGACACTAATCTTAACAAAGTTTACGTGCTGAAGTTTAGTCAGTTATATTTTTAGCTATTTCCTCTTACTCTTTACATGATGATGGTGAAGTTAGTCACATAAACGGACCAGAGAGACGTGTCACCGTCTCTTATGTAGTTCGTTAAATGACGTCAGATTATGTAGTTTCTGCACACAGTTGTGGTGGCTACAGTTGGATGTGCACAGCGTTTGGAACATTTCTCATTCTGATGGAATATGGATTTAAAGTCATTTAAAAAATCATCTGGTCCTTAATGAGTTTTCACATTTGGGAAATGCAGCCTATTTGAACGACAACAGTGTCATCAGCGGTGCAAGCATCCAAGGATTCAACAACTCTTAGCAGTCTTTCACATTATTGTCCAGAAATCCACCCACATTTCTTCTTCTTCTTTTTTTTTTTTAATTTGAGGTTTGTCTGCTCTTTTCTTTTTCAGCCATTGGGTTGTAGATTTGCTGAGTGAAGGCAGAATTTTAGTTGTTAGACTGATGACTTCATGGTTGACTCAGCGACTGCAGCGGACTGAGGATGATGAAAGATCCAGCACCAGTGGATGTTGCATCACTATCTGCTCTCTCTGTGACAGCATATAGATGGTCCAGCGTTTCCCGACTGCCAGTCGCAGGTCTGTTGTGATTTCCCAAGGCGGTCGCTGTTAGCGGATAGCGTTTGAGTCTGGCCAAGGTTATAAACGTGGGGCTCAGGTGGGGCTGATCCATAACTGTCCCACTAGAGTTATGTTGCTGTGGATACTCTGACTGTAATTTTTAATTTTTAATTTTTTTTCTGCTTAGGCCAGCTTCAAGCAGATCAGTGCCTGTGGCTCTCTGTAGGCCCGTAAGCTAATGCAGATATAAGTGAAAGATGGCATCCTGCCTTCTTATTAAGGCCCTGAACTGCTCAAGTTTAAAGACTGGCTGAAGGTTTAGACGTCTTGCTCGGGGAGGGTATGTACGTGTTGTTGTGTGTGTGTGTGTGTGTGTGTGTTTTTTTGTTAGTTTCTCAGAACAGATGAAATAAGCAGTATGCTGGTATTTCCAAATGAAGAGGTCTCTGAGTATGTTAGAATTAAAAGTCCACTTGTTCTCATGTTGAGAAACAAACAGGAAAAACAAGTTTGATTCACTAATGAAAATATGCCTTTAATTAGCCTTGAGGGCTTTGATGCTTTTATGCGTTTTGTTTTATAGAAGGAAAAAATAAAGAAAGAAACCTTTCCTTTATTTTGGCTTTGTTGACAAAGAAACCTTGTTGTTGCATGTGACTACGGTGAAATAAGTAGTCTTGTATATTTTCATTTCTAATACTGTTCCAATTTATGTTGATTGATTTTTCTTTCTTACGTCACGCCTTTTTAATAGTGAGTATCTGCTGATAATGAGTTTTTTTAATTTTGTAAAATAATGAATTAATATTGCTTACCCAAATACTGTGTTTATTGTTACAAGAAACCTGCAGTGTTGGTTTTTAAATCTTTGGGTCAGCAAGAAGGCGCTGCCTCACATGGAGAGGTTTAGTAGAAGGTTTTTTATTTTGATTTTTTTCTTTAAATGAGGAGCAGGAGATCAAAAGGGAGGATGAGTGTCCACACTAGTGTGGACTATAACCAGTCTGCTGTGAAGGCAGAGCTGATCCAAAAGGCAAGACCCTTATTCACTGGTTGATTTATCTTCTGATCCTCACCACTGGTCACAGACAGGGTGTAATGACTGAGATAGTGAGCTGAAATGAGCTCCCTCTGCAGTTTTCCTGGAATCTCCTTTAGAAAGAGGTTGAGAAGCTTAAACATGTCGGAGGAACTTGTGCCCATCTGCTTTGGACGCCTCCTGGATACCTCCCTGGAGACCTCTCAGGAAACATCCTGTCAGGCGTTTCAGGCCTATCCAGTCTGGAGAAGGCCCTGAGGTAGACCCAGAACATGCTTAGGCTGGTGCACCTGTGACCCAAACCAGGAGAAATGGAACTGGATGGATGAAATGGGTGAAATACTGTTTGTCCTTTAAAAAAAAAAACAACGAAAAACAAACAAACAAGAAAACTTATTTTGATGAAAACCTGTATTTCACTATAGATGTTGGCTCAGTGTCATTTGGAATTTCAACAACTGATGGAATTGAAAAATGTAATTTGATTTAACATCTGCTTTTGTGTTGTTTCAGGTATTTAAATTGTCTCCTGCGAAAAAGGTTTATTAGCATCAGTTCAGCCATCTGGGAGGGAGTTTTACTACTCTGCTTGACTTGTTTGAACTGTAGATGAACTTGGTTCATTCTGATTCTACACGGCAGTCAAACAGGGAATCTTCTCTCACAAAATAGCTTTGGTTGGATGCAGACACCAGATTTTAGACTCTAGTGCTGATTTATAATGTTATTCATGCAACTTACATTATTGCTGGTTTAAAATGAGACTTTTGTCCACTAGTGAAATGGCAGCTGATGCTGTTGGTGTCACATCTGAATCATGCCTTATGGGGGCTTTTCGGTAATATTTTAAAACAGCAGTCTGACTAGGATGGATTTAGCAATACAAACTTATCAATTTATATATCATTATTTTCAAATGATCCCATCCACTGCAATTATTGAGTGTGCTTGTTAGCTTAATATTAATACAATATTTGAGGTTGAATTGAGATTGTGAGAATGCTTTGTCTCAAAAAAAAAAAAAAAAGAGACCAGTGGCATTGATTTTATAAAACGATGAAGCTGTTAGTTCTGCATTTGTCATTTCTGGACTTAGTAAATACAGAGGGGACATGAATCATCCTAGAAATAATCTACAATGATCAGTTAAAATCTCAGTTTTTGTTTTCACTTGTTCTATAGGGAAGTTGTCGTTCATGAAAGCTGCAGTAGGAGCTGGAGCTAATCCCACTTTGGAAAAATGCACATAGATTGGCCCTGCTAAATTAGATTTGTTGAGACAATAACTTAAAACGAAACAAAGGTGCATCACCCATTCAGCTGTTTTAATGCACCAGGCTGTACAATGTGGTGTGAAGATTAGGAACTGGTTTGCAAGCATTTCAGACAGACAGCAGAAGAAGCTAATAGATTATTGTCTCTCCCTTGCTGTTTTGCAAAATGGTGAATAGATGAGATTATTGTCTGAAAGCAGTCTGACACACCCTGACACACCCATTCTTCCCCAGCATTAGTAGTATGTTTTATACTCTGCAGCCATCGGGCATTGAATTACTGCTAAAGGCCTAAGTTCTACCACTGAAAACACCTGATAATTACCTTCACACCTGTCGGCTTCATACTCCTTCAACATTGCTGAGTACATGTGACTTGAACCTACATGCAGTCTCGCCAGGTGCCGGATCATGCTGTTGTGCAGGTACATTCCTTATTAAGCCCATCCTCTTAATGCTGTTTGCTTTAATGTTTCACCAAAGTCTTCATCCACTTACGCTCGCAGTGTAATGGGCCTTGGGGCCTCGAGCCAACACTGTGATACTGACTGGACTTGCTTGAAATGCCAACTGCTTAACATTTCCAAGCCTGCAGGCAGGCTGCTATTTCATAGGATGAACAGAATGACATGCTTGAGGGTATATTATGGCTTTATTATTGGCTTAGAGAAACAGGTTTGGTTGGCTATGTTCATCTCTCCAGAAGGTCAAAGCATCAAAACATGTTTGAATGTAACTCAGACTTTTGGAATCAGAAAAAAATACATCTTTAGTTGAGGACTTGTAACACTGCTTACTTTTTTTTTTTCCATGCACAAAGAAATCTGCATATAACACATCAAGGTGATCAGGGAGGCACAAAAAGCTCAATGTGACCAAAAGAGAGTCACCAACAGTGGAGCATGAGAGGACAGGACAGATAAATACCAGAAACAGAAGACAGACAGTGATGGATGTGTGCGGTATGCTGGTGCATGTTGTGTGTGCATGTGTGTGTGGTCTATATACATGAGTGTGATGTGTATGTAACCCTCATATTCACACCAAAAAAATCATGCCTCTACAAGAAAATCACAGTATGATTAGGGTCATCATCCATCCAGAGTGTGAAGCATTGTCCTGTGTGGGGTTTTATTTTTTTTATCATTTGGCTGAATGTAAGCAGGTTGTAGCACCTACACACCTCAGAACTTATTTTGCTTCATTTGTCAGCAGTTACATAATCAATAAACACTTGGTAGCCTGTATACATAATTGTGTTCATATTGACAATGATGTCTTCACAAAGTACAGTGGAAATACATTACATTTGGTGGACGCTTTTATCCAAAGCGACTTACAACAGAGGAAACACAATCAAGCCACAGTAAAGAAGTAAATTACAAAGTGCAACTGAGTCAGCATTCAGGTGAATGCAGCTTACAAGTCAGTGCAGCTAGGACACAGTTCAAGTTAGGAAGTTAGGGAGGGTGCATCTTAGGACTGAAGGTCTTTTTGGAAAAGGAGAGTTTCTTGAATGACTCTGCTCTTGTAGCTACTGGTAGCTTGTTCCACCATTGAGGAACCACATGGGAGAACAGTCTCAACTGAGATCATCTTGTGTGAAGAGCGTGAAAGGCTAATTGATGTCCTTGCAATGATTAGGGGTTTAAGTCTTTACAACTGAGGTTATATAAGCAGGCGTAGAACCCAAAAGGACCTTGTGGGCAAGTGTTGACATCTTAGTTTTTAAGTACCTGGATGGTGCACTCAACAGGGATGTCAGTATATCTCAACCGTAGCCCCTGGTGGTCATGGGCAGCTGCTGATGGAGGTTGCAGGGGTACGCAAGGAGCAGTCTGAAAGCATCCTTCGCCAACTGGAGCAGCTGCAGGAGCAAGCGATCAGGCAGACGCAGGTGCTGCAGGAGTTCCTGTCCTGGCTGGAGTCACAAGCTTCTGCAACCATCTGGTTGTCCAGCACCTCCCACCATCACGCTCTAGTGGGTGACCCCAGAGAATGACCTGCCTGGCTTCCTGGATATATTCAAGATGAAAGACAAAGGTCTGCCAGTGGCCAGAGGAGGAGTGACCTCTGTGTCATCTTCCTCTTCTAACCAGGAATTCGTAGGTAGCAGCTCTTTGCTCTACCACCAACAGTTGGGGGAGTTTCCCCAACCTGCATCAAGCAATCCTCGACTAGTACTTCTGCGAACATGTCCTCAGTCCTGCACTGACTGACTGTTTATCCACACCCCATACCTGAAGGAAGCTGCAAGCCAGGTGGTTGACTCTGGGAACAAGCTGGAGATGCTGGAGAAAATGGTGCTGGAGCAGTTTGTGGCAGGACTTCCAACCAGGGACATTGGAGTGGGTGCGCTGTCATTGTCCAGACTCCCTGAAGTTGGTGATCACCCTGGCTGAGGGGACTACCTGGCTGTCCATCCGAGAGGGTGTTTGGACCAGGGGGAACCAATTGCTCCCAAACACCCAGTGCCCATGCCATTGAGACGTCCTCTGACAGGAACCATCTGACGAAATCCAGGACCAGTGCACCAGTCCACCAAAGACCATCACCCTTCCTGTCTGCCAGTCCAGCTGCAGGTGTTTTTTCTGACCCCTGACAGCTCCACTGATGCCACAGCAGCCTGGTCACCTGCACAGCATCTGTCCTCATATATTATATGTTTATATATAATTCATGTATGTTATTATATTGTATGTTATATGATATGGTAAAACACTCCACCGGATAATTGCTACTGGTGCGCATCGTGTCTGGAATGTCGCCTATCCCAACAGTGCCACTGTGGCCCCTCCAATTAAAGGAAGTGCCATTCGAGCGCATCAGGATGGATTTAATAAGGCCGTTCCACCAGAGCGCACAAGGGTACCGTTTTGTGTTAGCCGTGGATTACACCACGCCATATGATGCCTTTATGCAGCATTTTGTGTGTTGCATGGGTATTGTTTCAGGTCATCTCCTGAGTCAGGATGATGGAACAAGTCTTTGAAATCGATGATTCGCAAGTTCGTTCACGAGGATGAATGTAATTGGCATAAACGGATGGACCCTCTGTTGTTTGCAATCCTTTGTGGTCACACACCAAGTGGGAGACGTCAGTTATGAGTTTGTGTTCTCTGACAGGGGTGGAGCTACACAGATTTATGACCTGACCCTCCTGAAAGCATGGAGAGAGGCGGTGCTTGTTTCTCTGATGAGTTTGGTTTCAGACCGATGAGCTGTGATCAGAGATACCAAATTCCACCAGTCCACCTCCACTCCTCTGTGTGGATTACCAAAAGGTCAACGAGGTCTCACGTTTTGATGCGTACCCATGTGCCGGGTCGACGAACTCCTGGCGAACTATGGTTTGTACCAATTTGTGACAACTCCGTTTGGCTTGTTCGGTGCCCCAGCCACCTTCCTTCCAACCGGGTTCTGTGTCCACACACTGCATATGCTGCCGCCTACATGGATGATGTCAGCATCCGTAGTGACACCAGGGCAGAGCACTTGCCACGGGTGGCTGCGGTGCTCGAGTCGCTGAGGCAGGCTGTGCTCACCGCCAACCTGCAGACGTGTGCAGCTGGACGGAGGGAGGTGCAGTATCTGGGGTACCACTTGGTTTGTGGCCAGATGTGGCACAGGTGTACTTTTTACCTTTCCATTATTTTGATATGTTTATATAATGCAATCTGTTGCTAGCTTGTCTCTTTATTTAGGCTTTTTTTTTTTTTTATAATTTAAACACTTATGCTTGGAAAGTTATTAAAGGCTGAAATAGTGTTTGTATATAAAAAATGCAGTATTTCAGAAAAGCGTAAGTGGATTTTATGAGAAAATAATTATATTGAAGCATAGTGAAGCTCAGAGGCAATATTGTTAAAGCGTCTAAAAGTAGTCCTTAAATGTCTCTGTACAGAGGAGTGTAACTTAACCACACTTTACTGCCAGTGTTTCACTGTCAAAATGCCTTGTAGCTAATGTGAGAAATAAAAAGCGTGGAATGTTTACCGTTTTTGACATTTTTCTGAGCACCACTTCACATTACGTCCGATGGAGATTTAGAGGAAGGTTTTTCCGCTTGTCGTATCTTTCATTACTCACCTAGGCAGTATAATTTTATGCTTGTTTTTTTTCCCTCCAGTCCCTTTTGTTTGATTTGTTGTGAATTCAAGACCTTAATCTTTTTTCCACAAAAACACATGGTTGTCAGAGAAAGATTGACAGAGGGAGCAGCAGAAAGTGCAGCAAACTTCAGATTAGGGATGAGAGAAATTAGAGTTTTGGATGGCAATAACGGCCTAAAGCACTACTCAAATATATAAATTCCTGTGTTTAGATATAAGGAAACAAACATTAAAGACTCAGACTTTGTTTACATAGTTTATAGCATGACATGTTTTTAATTTCTTAATCATTGATGAGGGCTTCCAGTGAAGTGCAATTTTCAAAATAAGTCGACATATTAAGAATATTTCTTGTATAACATTTTAAACATTATACTCCATTTTATGCTTGTACACACACAGACGACAGATTAGAAAGGATTTCTTTTGTAAATTTTGTATTTATTACAAAAATAAAATATTGGTGTAAGCCACGCCTTTGATTTGGTTTCTGATTTATTTATTTATTTTTGCATTTTATTTACTTTTTTGCCCCCCCAGAACCTGTTCTGTCTTAAAGCAGCATAGATGGATCACAGAAAGGATAAATGCGAAGCAAAAATCCAAAACAAAGCACCTTTCTGCATTTTGCCTTTCTTCTCCCTGAATGAGCCGAGCTTGTGTGGGCTTTTTTTCTTTTTCTTTTTCTTTTTTTTTAACGTGGCCTTCTCTCACATGGACCATGCCTGCTCTCCCCCCATGAGTGGGCTGAATGGTGGTTTGAGGGGTACTAAAAAAGGGAAAAAAGCACATATTAGAAAACCTAATCATTCTGTTTTTTTTAGATAAAGAAAATGTGATTAATTGGAGTGGAAATGATTTCTGTGAAGTATCTGCTCACATGAACTCCCAGAAATGTCAAACCCACATTCATTCAGATTTGAGCATTGTACGACCATGAATTGCTGCATTACCATTAACACAAAGTCCACTTTTTTTGTCTTCATCTTTGAATGTGAGCGTGCCGTGCATTAGTTGACAGTTAGGAGGACAGAAAGAAAAAGGAAAAAAGAAACCCCATCAGGATATGAGCGGCCTTTACTGCCGATAAAGAGCACCTGCATCTTCCAAATGCTAATCATTTCTGTAAACCGTTCCTGCAGTTTTGATGTTGTTCATGAATCACAAAAAATAACAAAAATACAGCTGACGAAGAAGTTTCCATTTATTTAATGTTCATATCTATCCTGTCTTGGGGTGGGAATCACAGGCTATGTCAAAATATATTTGATAGTGTAATTTTGTAATACAGCAGTTCTATGATAGTCAATATTTTGCTTGAAATCGTTTAGTAGTAAATTACAATATTGGTGTGATATTGCACGCAGTGGAGCGGGAACAGCTGGAGAATGACTGCTGCCAGTAGAAACCTTTTGATTTAAGATGTTACAAGCAATTCTGCAGCCATCTTGGTTGTTTCAGGTTCAGTTTCAGGTTGTTTTTTCTTCTTCCCATTTGAGTCATCACATAAAGCTGCCACTGCGCCCCTGTGACTGGTTTATTACATTCTGTGCTGGATTGAAATGGCTGTGAATGGGAGGCCTCCCAGACCCATATCCCAGCCTCGGTTCGGGTGCCATCAAACTGTAGAAATTAGAAACCAGTTTCTAAATGATAAACGTAGCTTTTATGAATCATGAAGACGTATTATAACATTTGATGTAAAAATGATATTTTTTATTTTGAAAAATTCTTGGAAAGCAGTGCAAAACCATTCTTTGCACATGGACTCGTGAACATGTCTGTTTTTAGTTTTTATATTTTACAAAAGCTTGTTCATTTCTGGTCAGCTTTCACTCATTTTTATATATTATGAGAGGCGTGAAGAGGCATTTCCTGGAATGGGGAAACCTGTTTAGAAAGCGAAAGTAAATACCAATATTTGCAGCCAGTGCATCAACTGTATGAAAACGTAATAATTTGGCAGCCCATTCGTTTTTAGTGTGATTTTATTTATTTATTTATTTATTTATTAAAAAACAAAAACAAAAAGAAAACAAAAAAAAAACTGAACTTTCGTATCTGTAAAAATACTTGTCATCAGTAGTTAGCAGAGGTGGGACCAAGTCCCAGGTCGTTGTCCTCATGTCCAGAGCCAATTCTCAAGTCAGAAACTTCAGATTTCAAGTCCTTTTAACAATTGTTCAATTATGTCTGCTTGAAAAAGAAATTTGATTACTGCTTTTGCAGCGTTATTGCAGGTCCCTCTGTGATGTGCAGGGCTGTGTCTTGTACTTTTCACCTTTAATGATGCACTTAATTCTTCTTAACTGGTGCTTTAAAAAAAAAAAAAATCTATAATTTGGTTTGCTTCTCATCACAGTGTCAGTATTTTTTCCTAAGATGGAAAAAACAGTTTCATCAGGATTTATGAGCTTTTCCAGTCCAATTGTCTTTATAATTTCTTCTGTAGTTCTGTATCTCTGTTGATAATACTTTCTATTTCCTTATTTTGTTTTATTAAAAAAAGAAAACCCCATGATGATCAAAGGATCCAAAAAAGAAAAAGCTTTCTATCACCTTCAAGTGTTTGCAGGAAAGCTCAAAGCTGTATTCTGCTTCTGATACTTCATTTGTCAGAAAAAGGAGAAACTAGAAACATTTGTGTGGTTAATACTTGCATTTCTTGCTGCTTACTAATTTTGTCCTAATTAAGTGTAACCAGAGACAAATGCTCGCTTGAAGGTCTTTATTTTCTCAACATCTCCTCACCGAACATCACAAAAAAAGGAGGGCGTTACAATTATGTAAACATAACAAGCACACAAAAAATAAAACGTGGAATGTATCTGACAAAATAAAGTATTAAAACCAATAAAATGCTAAATGAAAAGGACAGACTGGGAGCTCACCTTTTCTCACCGAACGTCACAAAAAAAGAGGGAAAGTTTAGGCAGAACAGAACTTTTATAACTTGTGTTACTCCCATAAAAGAATGCATGGAAACAGAAAATAAAACAAAAGTTCCACTTGAGTATTCATATAATGTTGTGGAATTATACACAAGTCAAATGAACTCTTGTTACGTAAGTAATTATCATCAAAGTATTTTTGTGTGTGTCTCTGATCATTTAGTCCAAATGGATTAGAAGCATTTCCTCTGGGTTGAAGCACTTGTTTATTCTAAAAACAAATAAATGGGTTACTATGAATACATTTGAGTTGACCACCAACGACAACATGGAAAAAGTTGCCTTTTCAAAAGAACATTCTGGAGTTAAATCAATCCTGGGTTTGTTATTGGATGGTAAGGAGTGTAAGCTTTCATTCGGGACCAAAACGACATAAATCAAAGCCGTTTTTTCAGAAAGAACCGAATGTTGCAATTTACATTAGCAGTTGGTGCAATCAACCTGCGTCAAAACCAGCTGCTATTTTAAGCCTCTGGATGGACTCAAATGTCATTCCATTTAAGTGACGGTGTGGATCGTGTTTCTGCAGACAAACCGCAGTAATGGTGTATATAAAAAAGGCTGTACAGGCATCTCCGTCTCATTGGTGCCACCTTCATAAGTGGATCAGCGCTCAAATACCTCCGACAAAATGGGCAACTGTTCGAAGCAGGAGCCGTGAGCTATCCTCTCATCTAATTATTTCAACGAAACAGTTGAGCGTTTGATTATTCTGCTCTTCTGGATATTGTTTGATTGAAGTGTCTCCTGCTTTGTCATCATAGGAAGTCCATGAAATTCTGAAGGAGTATGAGCTGAAGTACTGCTTTGTGGACCGCAACAAAGGCACAGGTAAAACCCACAGCTGGGCTGACACGAGCACACAAACACAAACAGCCTCCTGCAGTTAAATTCTGGTTTTGATGATCACAGTGAAGCACCCGTCGGATCAGATTTGTTGCATTACTTGCTTCATCAGGCTGCTGAAGTGAGTATTTAACTATTCAGGCATTTAGTCTCCTGTTGCTGACGATGTGCTCATGGCAGTGATGGAGGGCGCGGCAGTGCATGAGTGATACTCGCCTTTTGTGTGAGATTAGTCAGTACAGATGTTGCATAAACGATTGTCTAACTGATTAGAAAACAGGGGCTGGGGACATATTAGATTTCTTCCAAACTTATTTGGCCCAATTACTGTTACAAAAAAAACAAAACAGAGACAACTGAGGTATTGTGTCTTAGCTTTATGAAAGGAGAATGACAGCATGCAGACATTGTAATTAAATAAGGCAAACTGTCAACATCTAATCAGAAAATAAATGTACCCACTGCTGATGCATCTGTCTATTAGTTAATATCTGACACAGTTCATTTGTTCACAGTGACAATTTGTTACAAAAAATTAATCATAGCGACAAGTTCAGAAAATAAAGGGAAATAAGTGCATGTGTGAAAAGGGATCAAATGTGTAACGGGAGTTTTTACAACCTCCACATTTAACATTAGTGTAAGACTAAAACATTTTACTCTAACTTTACTTACTCCCAAAACAGATTAAAGAGCTCAAAGAGTCCGTCTAAATTTTATTTGACTAATTAGAGTAAGAAACTTGTGAACGTAGTGATATTCACAATTTAACATCCAGTTTCATCTGCTTTTGGTTGATGATGCTGCGTTAATACTGACAACTTTCTTCAGAACTTACTTTGCTTTGGCTGCAGCAACTGTGCTGCTTTTGGCTTTGATGGGATGTTTAAAGTCCTAATTTTGTTGAGAATTATTGTTTGTTTGTGTTGTCATAAATCATCCATGCTGGTGATTGAACCTACTGCACCCATACTACCCATTTACAGCAACATCCCGGGCCAACTGGTCGTCTGACAGCTCCCAGATAATGAAAACGTTATGGAGGACCAGGAGTGTCACTGAAAAGGAAATAGAATCATTTTATTTACTGGGAATTTAAAATGAGGATTATTAAATTGGATTTCAAATTTGTTAAGAAATACATAAATGAATAGTTACATTTCTAAAGTGTTTTCTTATTGAAGATTTTAATTTGAGTTTTTAAAAAAAATGAATTGTGTAATTAATAAGAAATTCATCATTAAATAATGTATTTTTTAAAATCTTTTCAAATTGAGAAATAAATGACCTAATTTGAAAATTAATTTAGGAATTCACTTTCTAATTGAGCATTTAGGAGTAATTCCAAATTCCATTTCCGTTTTCTTTTCCCCGCTGCATTTTCAAATCCTTTTCTAAATAGCTTTTTCTAAACCTATTACCTTCTGCGTTTACCTTCTCCTGTTGCACTTTTGGCCTTCAGCGAATAAAAAGCAGATTAAACAATGCAAATCCAAGTTCCTGAATGCAACAAAGCTGTGATTGGTCAGAAAGCCACATGTGACAGTTACTCTGATTGGTTGCTCCAATGACTGTATTTAGGTTGTCACTGCATATTTGGACCTAATATGCAAATCGTAAACAAGTCGATTTTGAGCAGATTTGAGAACTGGAGGATGGAGGAATCCACGTTTAATAACCTAAGGTGACGATACATCATCTTTTGGCCGTAAATACATTACATTATAATAATACATAATACAAAATTTAATGTTGAATTTCTTATTATTCTTCAGTTCTTTCATTAAAATCTTCAATAAGAAAACACTTTAGAAATGTAACTATTTATTTATGTATTTCTTAACAAATTTGAAATCCAATTTAATAATCGTCATTTTAAATTCACAATTAATAAATGATTCTATTTCCTTTTCAATGACACTCGTGGTCCTCCATAAAACGTACCTATTTGAACCTGATTCGATGAGAAGGCCAAAATATCCTGTGTTTGAACCTACACTTGTTTCTGATGGAGGGAAGTGTGTGAGAACACGTGTCAGCGTGTCCTATAAGCCAAAGGAAAAAGGAAAACAAACCCTAAACATGCAACCGTGCCACATGCCTCCATTAATCTTTCATAGTTATACTGAAAGTGAAACAGCAGTGATAGTGTCAGGGTGGGCGAATGTCTTAAATACGGTTTATCATACTGCCAGTAGTCTTTTCTAACCATCGTTTATTCACCAGATAAACAGTATAAATCTGATGGCAGGATCAGTGATTTTGGTCTTATGTATAGGCTTGGACAGGTTTGGTCAATTTACATAAATAAATAAATAAATTTAGACACTTGTCGGGGGGAAAAAACAACAACAACAAAAAACCCAGTGTTTTTCAAAGGCCCCGGTTATTTTTTTCTTTGGCTGCAAATAAGTGTATTTTTCCCCTCTGGTGCCATATCATTATTTCCCAGAGGGGAATCACTATTTTTAGCCACTTCCTCTGAAGTCAAAGTTGAGCATTAGTCTCCTTCAGCCACAAATGCCTCACATAACGCAACTGTCTGTCATTTCAGACACGTTTTCCTTTCCTTTTTTCTTTTACATCAGTGCAGAATCCCATTTCTGTTATTGAATTATAATTATCACTATCAGCCATAAAACCGCGGAACCATTGATTTTATAGGCTTTCTCCACATTAACTTTCTAACAACACTGCGTGCTCATAAGTCTGGAAATGCGAGCAGGCTTAAACACACACAGACACGTGGCCCCTGCCCCTAGAGGACAATCTTACATAGTTCCTATATTTAGTCCAGGAAGTTGGCCCAGCACCTGAAACAGAACACTTTGGAGAAAGTAGTGTGGAGATGTAAACAGCTGAGAGATCAAAGCAGCGGTCTGTCCAAAAGGTTAATGATGTTTGAGAGCGAATGAGGACCTGATGGAACAGGGTCCTCATCAGACCAGCAGCCAAGGTGATCAGCTAATTAGGCCTCTATACTGGTGTTGGGCTCTGATGCTCTGAGGTGGAAGGACACCAGGCAGACATCACGTCCATCACACGCTGTTGAAGTTACATTTTTCTTAAGAGCACC
Organism: Arrhamphus sclerolepis; assembly: GCA_037176975.1. Taxonomy (NCBI): domain Eukaryota; kingdom Metazoa; phylum Chordata; class Actinopteri; order Beloniformes; family Hemiramphidae; genus Arrhamphus; species Arrhamphus sclerolepis. The sequence continues at coordinate 10,569 of JBAMYA010051140.1, read as the reverse complement.
ATCGTGTTCTCTCTCTCTCTCTCTCTCGTCACTCTTTTGTTTCTCCGTCTCTTTCTTCTGTTTTCACTGGTTTCACTTTCAGAAGCTTCCTTCTGTGGTTGAGGAATTTAATTCAATAATTTCTGAGAGACAAAGTATTTGCCTTTTGAAATAAAATTTTGGACATTTTGGAAGACATGAGAGAAAGAAACCATGCTGCATGTTAAGTAAAACACCAATGTCACCAGTGTTAATAAGGACTCAGGAGTGTTTTCAAGGCTTTCTCCGGCAGGAGCAGAAGCTTTCATGGGTTTATATTTAAACTTTAAGCTGGTAGCAACAAGCTATTCTCAGCAATGTTTTATTTATTTATTTTTTGTATTTTTTTGCGGGGGGGGGGGACATGCAGTAAAGGGTCGTGACCGCTGCAGGAGGACTGAGCCTCGTACTGGGGCAGCGGCCCCTCAGCAAGGTTTCAAACTAAATCTAATCTCCTTTTTTTTCTTTTTTCTTTAAACAAGTGACCTTAAATCTTTGATATTTAGTGCTATACATCATTTTCTGATAATAATGATGAAGCTGCCAGATATGGATGAAATCCATTTAGCATTTTAGTTGTGTGTGTGTGTGTGTGTGTGTGTTGCATAAATTAATAAATATTTATATTGTGTCGAATGACACATTTGACCCAATATACACCTTTTTTTTCCCCTAAAGTGATAAATCTTGACTTGGAAGTTCAGTCTTCTATGTATATGGGCTTGGCCTAAATTTACATAAAATATGTAAGATACAGTTAGTTTTATGAAATGTGACTTTAGTTTAACAGTCGTTGCATTTATCATAAAGCACTTTCTTCCACAGAAAGTGAAAAGTGGCATCAGTCACATTTGAAATGATACTGTGCTCTTTCTGATTCATTTCACATGGATATTTACATGTTTATTAGGAACACATATTGCTACAGATGTACAGCCTAAACTTATTAACTTTATTTAACCAACTGCATTTTATTGTAATAATTTAACTATACTGGATATAGGCAACACCCTGCTCTGTTTTAAACATGACCTCTGCCTTCTTTACACACGATGAATTTGAGTAAATACTAAATTAATATTTTGAAGAATGAATTTCTTCTGAAATAATTTTAAATTGAGACTGAATTTTGATTCAGAGAGAGAGAATTGAATCATGTGAAGTGTAAAGATTCACAGCATCAGCTTCTTTTTTTTTTTTCCTCTTCCAGTGTATAAACTGTACTGGGGCAGGGCTGATCACGCCTCTCTGTGTTTTCCTTCTTTAGTTGAAGAGGACAAGATTCTACAGGAACAGTTAAACATGCTGATTGTGCTCATTAACTCTCTCCTGTTGAAATAACTACAAATAGGGGTATTTAAGCTGGGATGCAGCCTCAGCAGAGACGGCTGACTGTGTTTCCTGAGCTGCCCAGAGTGTGAGCGTGCATGTGTGGATGCATATTTGTTGAGGGATCCCTTAGCTGCCTGACTCGGAGGTGGGGAAGATTGATTTCAAGGCACTCTGGCTTTTCACTTTGTGTGCAAATGTGTGTCTGTGTGTGTTGACGGATTGAATTTTTTTGCTTTGATCCAGTAACACCCCGGCTTGTCACCCTAAACACCCACTTCCATCCGTCCTCAGCCTGTAGTTCTGTACGTGGTGCATTTGTGCTGCTGGATTGGATTCATTCATGTGTGTATTTGATCACTGTGAGTCATAACAATTTTTCTATGTTTTATATGGAAAGAGGCGTTGGTGGTGGTGTGTGTGTGTGTGTGTGTGTGGGTGTGGGTGTGTGTGTGTGTGTGTTTGCTGTGGACTTGCCAGACACTGGATCAGTTTCATGGCAGCTGTATAACATCACCCAACCAAGTGTTTATAGTCTGACTCACCCTCTCTCCTTTTTCTCCTCCACTCTGCTTCTTCTTTTCACCTTTTCTGTCTGTCCTCAGGGAGTTTATTAAAAAATAAATAAAAAAATAAAGTGGTATTGTGTTTTTTGTATTTTGGTATGGAACTGCCTCTTCAGCACATGTAGCAACAGAAGATTTTATCACAAAGTAGTTTGAATTTTAAAAGGTTCCAGCTCAAGACCCTCAACGTTGCCGCAGACACGCTTTAGTGTTTGTTTATAAGAAGGAAATTATCCCAACTCTGCATATTATGTCTAAGAATTTTCACTCTATAAACTTGCTGCGTGCTATTTTGACAGTTTTCACTTGCGAGCATTTAAAAAACAGAAAATCTTGATTAGTGCAAACAGGAAAATAAAGCTGTGAGCTATAGTCTCGACATTTCCTGTTAACTTTGACAAGCACAATCTATCATCTTGTTTTTGTTTTTCTATTATTATTTTTTTTATTTCTGGTCTTCAAATCTTTCTTGTTTGTTCAACCAAACTGTCTCCGTTTGTGAGGTTTAAATCTTTTCAGTAGAACTGCAGCAATGTCCAAACATGTTTCTGTTTTTGGAAGGACTGTATAGTCATAATACACAAGTAAGTGTGTTTGAGTGTTCGTGTGTGTTTATGGACTGTAAACATAAAGTATTTTTGAATACAGTTTATTTTTAGCTTTTTTTTGGGAGGTAAGGGTAGGATTTTATAGCCTTATACTTCATCCTACTCCTTTTTGAACACTTGGACCTTTTAATGTATTGAGTATGTATGTTTTAACAATTAACAGTTGTTCAGCGTCATGCTTGCACGTGAGGCATTTAGGGAACATCCAGCTATCGTTCCACACGCCGCCACTGACGAGCTGCTTAAACAGGAGAACCGCTGTGGTTTTTATTCTATTCTGTTTAGCAAATCTGTTTACGGCAGCGCGTTTGTGTTTCATACGCATTTGCACACAAGCATGCGTGACTAATTGAGTGGTGGCCTCTTTTCAAACCTGCAACATAATTCCTGTTTGTATGTAGCACTGTTACCACAATAAAACAAAACAAAAAAAAACTGTTTCCTGGAGACAAAGAGGAAATTGTTGCATCTGATTATATTTTGAAAGCCCGTATAGCTGATGATGTCAGCTTTACTTTCAGTAACCCGTTCACTAAATAACACTTTACAGAGTCTTGCAGTACATATAGTCTGTTACACTTTTCTTACTTTTACAACTCGGTAGAATTGCCGACAGGATGTTGAAACGACATCAGCCCGTGGTGAGCACGGGAGATGGGATTTTACTGAGGATCGTAAAGCAGTCTCGTCTTCTATCGTTGCTCAGAATTATCCGTAAATGAGCTTTAGCCAAGCTGAGGAGTCTCTTCATCCATCTTTCAGCACATTTGTGGCTTTGATATAGAGTTTTCAGCTGTAACAAAGGAGGTGATCAACAAGTCAGAGGGTTCATTTGCCCCTGAGGTTGAACTTGAGAAATGTTGAATTTTTTATGATTTGGAATGATGTGCCTATAAGTCATCGTGCATGGCTTTCATTACTTTCAGACTGGGCACTCTTGAAAAATCTACAGCCACGGTGAAATTAATTTAACACATTCTTTTGTTAACAGAAAAAACGATTGAGCCTCGCTGCAAATTTCATATAATATCATAAGAAACTTGCGCATTTTGCCGTCGTGATCTGAAACTATTGCAGAACACAGCTGTTCCCTCTCATATTACCCCTAAATATTACAATTATTGTTTTTCCTTCCTAGCTTCATTTGCGTCTTGTTCTAATAAAAGCATAATGAAAGATTTATCTTCTGAGAGGGCTGAGGATTTTTCTTTAAACTTTGTAGTTTTAATGAAGTGATGAGCTTCCTCGATAACAGACTTTTAAGAGGGTACGATATTAATTGGAAGATCACTTATTTATTGGATTAATTGTGCTTGTAAACCTGCTCACAAACAGAAAGAGGAAGAAAAACTAAGGTTTGTGGAAGGACATTGTTTCTGCTTCTAATCTTTCAGGTACAAGGGTTTCTCCTGCAGGTCATCTGCAGCCTGTAGTCATTTCTCATCATTAGCTTCAAACATCAGTTGTGATATTTAAGAGCCTTTTAAGAGGTCAAGCGGGAATGGATCACGAGTTGCATCTTCCTCCCAGGGAACAGACGAATGTCTCTTTGATTCCACGTGTGAGGAGATTTTTATAATTGTTGTGAAATGGAGACGTATTCCCTGAGCTGAGAGCATCACAGATGCAGGCGCAGAAACACAGCGAAGCATACAAAGCTCTCGCTCCTTAGATGGTCTCTTGGGAGTCCGAGAGTTTGTTTGTTTTTAAGCATGTGTATTTGTGCGGAAAGAGGAGTGTGTGTTTAATTTTCACATCGTTAAAGTGCGACACAGGTGGTTTAAATATCTCATGGAGGACGATGTAAGCAGTTAAGGCTCTCAAAATTAAGTCTTTATTTTTGGTGCAAAGCAAAACGAACGGGTAGAAATATCAGTCTCTTTATGGGGAAGAAAAAGTCATCGATCTGCAGACTTGGGTCAGCTGAGCATTTTCTGTGCATCTTCCTCACAGCTTCTCTGTCTGCTGCAGGATTCCTAGTGGAGTTTTGTGGCTTCCTGTTGAACATTCAGGCTCATTAAGATGCTGGAGAATCAGGCTTCATAGCGATGGGAACATTAGCACATTCTAGCCACAGTAAATAGACCCGTTTTTGATTTGGAATGTACACCCTCGTTATCTTTTTTTTTCTTTTTTAAATGCTTATGGTTCAAATTGAACATTAAATGTGCTCAGCTTTAACTATAGAAACCTCAAACATACAACTTTTACACAGAATGTTTCCATTCTTCTTTTATTTGCATAGCTTATTTAAAAATCTGACCGTCTGTTTGAAAAGCATGTAATTAAGTTTAAAATGTGACAATTGAAATAAATCCAACTCTCATTTGCAAAGATGAGGACACCCTTAACTGGCTTTGTCATCTTTGGCACATTTGGTGGTACAGCAGGCTGGTCAGTGGCCGGCAGTCTCTGACTGAATATGACCATTAATATAAATGGAGAGTGTTTTTTTTTGTTTTTTTTTTTTAATGACGATTAAGAAGCTAGAAATGGGTCATACCTGATCAATTTCTATCAGATCAAAAGAATTTATCTAGAAATTCAGGTGACATAAAGACAAATGTCTGAAAATACTCATATTAGCTGCTATTGATGAAACTGAGATCCCTAAAGAAGTGTGATTGAGGTAATGGGTTTAGCTTTATTTGTCTCTTGATAAGAAACCGGATGTCAGACGGTGTCTGTTGCTGAGAAGGGCTGATGATTATCTGTCATTTTGACATGATCTATCTTTGTGGAAGCGTAATTGCAGTGACCTTTGTGTTCTAGTCATTTCACTACAGGTGTGAAAGTAAGCACCTTCTTCTGGGATTTATGATTTTCATGATACCAAAGTTAATTCTTCCGGAACGTGTTGATGTACAGACGTCATGGTAACCTATACTTGTAATCATAACATACGACTTTCACTAATCTAATTTACATTCTGATTTGATTTCTTGCTGTGAAGCAGCAGATTACAGGTATAAAAGCGTTTGTGTTGTTGCTCCACTCACATTCTGTCTTAATTGAAATGTTTTGCTTGGAGCACCTTTGGCACGCACAGTCTGCACCTCATGACCCAATCAGTTCAGTGAGCCAGCTCTGCAGCGCTGGACTTATTAGGTCATACTGATGGGTGTTTATGTCTGTACACACGTTTGTGTTCATGTGTGTGTTCAGATGTGTCCCACTGTGTGCTTCTGTGTCTCCATTTGTGGGTTTGCTTCAGCTCCTGCTTCTGTTTCCTGGCTGAAGTTTTTTTTTTTTTTTTAAATCCCCTTCAGTACCCACTTTTCCACTGCCAGCACCACAACGCTGACTGTCATTTCCTTTTTTTCCACTTTTTTTGTAGCCAAGAAAGCCTGTTGAGTCCTTTCATCTTTGCCTCCGTACCGCATTTATCTGCTTCCAGGGTCACCGAATCTTCCTCTCTTGCTTTTCGTCTTTGTTGAGTCATTCCCCTCACTATTAGAGAATTGGAAGCACTTTAACAACAGATTGTAAGCCAGCTGGAATTCAAAAAGTGAAGCCTCCATCGTGGTTAGTTTCCATGCTCACATTACTATTTTGACTGCCAGCTTTTGATAAAATCTTAGTTGGCTGCAAATTAGACATAATTATGGTCCAGCTCCTTTTGTGTTTTATTTTAGTGCTGGACTTCCAGATATTCAGACTCACCTGTTGCCAGATAATGGATGAGTGTTCTCATTGTAAGTTGCACATCCACTGTGCACACTGCATTTCACTCGACTCCATGAATCCAGATATACTTTAACAGAACAAGGAAAACCCAGCTCGTAGCCTCATCAGTTTTAATTATATCTCATTTTGTGCTTCTGTCGAAAACCATCTATATCCACTGTCATCTCTAAGTCCTGAGGCAGTGATCAGCCTTCAGTTTTAATCAGCTTATTGTTGTTCACATCCACATCTCATTGGAGGCCACAAACCAACCAAAACAAGCACAGCATCTGACAAAGGAAAGTCTCAAACATTAAAAAGGAAGAGTTTTGGACTTATTTTACTTCCTTAACACAATATAGAGAACAGTTTGAGATGTGCTTTGGTGAGGTATCAGGTACCTGCTGCTAAAACAACGCCACACAGTTTGTCAGAAAGGCAGACGTGCAGCTCAAAGAAATGCTATACGCAGTATGCACCCAGAAACAGAAAGATACAGCTGGCTGCCAGCCGCTTAGGAATCTGCACACATCCATCCACCCATCCATCCATCCATCCATCCATCCATCCATGTATCCAGCCGTGAACCAGCTGCTTCCACATGATGCCACCAGAGGTATGTATAGTGATTGGGCTGTGCTTCGGAACCAGGGATCAGGGAGAACAATGATGATGGTTATCCTGAGAATCCCTGCTTTTCAATGGAGGCCTTTGTGTTCGCTGCTGCCCTGTCCAGTAATGAAGACAGCACATGCTGGCAAAAAGCTCTTTGTTCTCATCCTTTGTGTGATTACGTGCGTGTATGTGATGATGTGGATGTAATACAAGAGAAAAAGGAAAAAAAACAACACAGATTGGGAGATGAGTGTGAACTTGGTGTGACCTACCCTGCAATAGTAAAACTATCAGTCACTTGCACTGTTTTCATTCCATTCTAGCCATTAAAACACTTGTTGCTTGTCTTTTCCTTTTTGACTGCTGTGTTCGTTATGTCCGTTATGGACGCTGTCCTTTTACCTTATAGGTTCCACTGCACCTCACTGAGAATGTCATCTGTCCTTGGGCTTCCATTGATTCCTGTTTTCTTTGGTAATGGTGTTGATGTCTGGAAATGTGTATTTGGAGTAAAGCTGGAAACATAAAAGTTGATGGAGAAAAGGCTACATCTCTCTTCTTGATTTGTCTTATCATAGAGAAGCGTTGTGGGCTATTTTTAACACTGTGATGGACAGTGTTGCTGCATAACCATGTTTGTCAAGGACCAAAAAAAAAAAGGATTTAAAAGAAGAAATCTTTCCAGCAGAGCTAGTTCAAATATAGTTTTTTGGTCTCCGGCTGTATTAAATGTATGATTATCATGCTAAGATATAATGTAATCTATTATGTGGTATCATATGTAGTGTGCAGTACAACACAGCAACCAACCAACTAATCATCCATCCAATATCTGTACCCGCTATTTCCAGTACAGGGTCTCGGGGGTCTCCTGGAGCCTGTCCCAGCTCACTTTGGGCAAAAGGCAGGGGTAGCCAACCAACTATTTCAATAAAAATATATACAGCATAAAACAACCGTATTACCCACCACAGCACAAATGTCTAATGCTTTTTGCAGAGCTTTGCACTTCAATTCCAACAGGAGGCGTAGATCACGTGTAAATCACGTTTTTAATCACAATACAATATTGCATCGATGAACTAGATGACGATTTGATGTTTTCCCACATCGCAGAGTCTGTCACGATACATTTAAGACTCGATCCAGTTTAGGAGCCGTTGATATGAGACGGTATTATATGCTGATGGAACACATAAGTAGCTAAAGTATCATTTCACATTTTTATTTCTGATGAGATACCAGAGATACCGCTTCATGAACACATTAGTCTATGAAGATGTTCACAGTTGTGTAATTTGTAGGCCAACATCTATAAATACTCTATAATGATGAATGTAAAGAAAGAGCTACTTGAAACTGCATTAGAAGCAGTTATTCAGATGAGTCATAATTTAGCATGTTGCTCTTGAGTGCTGCGTCATTTGCACCTTTTCTGCTTTTACGTAAGACTGCAGTGTTGTGCTTTGCCTTGTGATCCGTCTCACCGTAGGCGAGACGCCTTTCAGTTCTGTGATCTGCACCTCAGCCGTTAGGTTGCAGTGGCGCTACGTCTGTTGTGTGGTTGTGTGTTCGGCGTTGTTCTCACAGGACTGTAAAACACCAGCCACAAAGTTAACTTATGCATCCTGAGGGTCAGCACAGCTCTTTTTCTGTTCTTCATGTTTCGCTTTCCCTCCACCTGCTATAAGTGACAGCAGTCAAGTTCCCCTAATTGCTTCCCTGGACAGCAGCTTTTCACCGCTCTCCCCTCTTCTTCCTCTCATTCTCCTCTTCGTCGCCGCCGTTTCTTCTTCTCTGTCACCATCTGCCCATCTGTCCTTCTGAATCACAAAATGCAAATCGGCATGGGCCACTCAAATGTGACGTGGCTGTTATCTTTGATTGCACAGACACATTAACGCGCTCAGTTTGCTCCACCTTCAACCTCTTTTTAATTTTGCTCTCTCCTCTTCTCTGCGCCAGTTTTTGCAGCTTTTAGAAGCCCAATCGTGCCGTGGTTAGCTAATGGAACGTCCTCAGCACACTAAAATAAATAAATTGGATTTTTGGCACCCAGAGAGAAGACGGTGATTGCAATGATGTGAATGCGATGGTTCTGCAGCATTATGGGAATCTTTTCTCATTACATTTTTGTTCATAAAATGGCAGTTGCTGAAGCATTTAATGTACTTAAATTAAAACAATAAACATTTCCTTATTCAAGATGCACCACTTTCATTACACCACAGATTTGAGCCAACCACTCCTACTTCAGGCTTTACATCTGACAATAGTTTTTTTTTTTTTTTTACTGTTATTTTTGTTTAGTACAACAGCCAAGCAAGTTGCGAACAATTAAATAAACCATTTTACAGTATTCCATGATGTTACTGACCTTTCTAAAGTTTAAATTACATAAAGGTCAGCAACCTCCGATGACCATTTTGTTTGGGTCAAGCATTGATCCAAATAAATCTCCACACATCCAAAATGACAGCTGCATTGTAAGTTGGCTCATGTAATGCTCAGGTTAACAAAGTAATGTTGTTTTTATTCTTTAAAAAAAATAAAAATATCTTGGTTGTTGCAATTGAGGAACGACTTGAATCTGAAGGAAAAATAAGCGAAAGACATATTTTAGGTCATTTTCCTCTACACCAGGAAAGAATCTATTATAATTTCACTCATTGTTTTGTGTATCTTGTAATATATAGAAAGATTTTGAAAAGATCACTTCAATAGGAAGATTTTTTGGGGGGGTAAACACTTAATGATATTTTGCCCCTCATGACAGCTGGGACAGGCTCCATCCACTTCCTCAAAAAGCTGTGGTGCAAAGAGACGCTGAGACGGTCCAGCTGTGCATCCAGTCCTCCCACAAAGATGCAGCATTGCCTCCCTAGTGGCGTGTTCTCAGACTACAGACTTCCCTTGTGGACACTGAATAAATGCTAAAAGCTTCTACCTGATTGTTCTGGTGGGACACGCAGCAGTGTCGGCTTCAGTTTTGCAGGCGGGAGACACGAGGTCAGTCTCAGCAGATGGAGGCTCTCGGAGTTCACTGAGAGGCTTCTCAGTGCCCTGAGTTCGTATCATGACTTGTCTGGCGGCTGGTGGCTTTTTAAATTTTTATTTATTAATTTTTTTTGCATTTTTTGCATGTATTTTTGTGTTGTACACTTTTTGTAGCAATGCTCTTTTTGAATTTTCCTTTTGTGATCAATAAAGTTATATCTATCTATCTATCTTGAAGTCTTTTGGGTTAGGCATTCTGACTTATCCCCATAATCAAATTCATCCTCTGCCTGGAGTTTACAACAATCTTCCTGCCTTTGTTTAGTTTTTCTGGGTCACCATTTCACACAAAACTCATTTTGCCTCTGTTATGGCTCTGTTACCACCTCCTGAGGTGGAACAGAAGGCATAAAAGAAGCTTAACAGTGGCAGAACGATGCGTCACGCCGTTCTGAGTTTCATACAGTGCAGTGTGGTGGGATGGAAGTGCTACAGCGGTGGAGCCGACTGGGTGTGTGAACGGAGCATTTGGTCAGGAGGCCTTCAGGATATGTTCCAGAGGAGATGTTTCAGGCAGGATGGATCAGTCAAAGATGGAGAGATTGCTTCTGTCAACTGTGTAAAAAAACAAAAAACAAAAAAAAAAACCTCGATGGATGGATGGTTTTTATGCATGATGGAATTGGAAGAAAAAAAATGTATTCAAGGTGTGGAAGGGGGGGGGGGGGGGGGGGGGGGGGGGGGGGGGGGGGGGGGGGGGGGGGGGGGGG
>JBAMYA010051131.1:0-32360 GCA_037176975.1 Arrhamphus sclerolepis | reverse complement strand
TATGTATATATATCTATATATGTATATAGATATATATACATATATAGATATATATGTATATATATCTAATGCTGCTATTATTTTGAATAAAACTGTACTCATTTGCCCACATACTACATGTAAAGCCATGCAGAAGAACAAGTGGAGGAGGCAGTTTTCAAACAATACTGTATTCCTGCAAGTGCAACATGCATCAACCCCCATTTAAAAATCCATGAAATGTCCACTTTGAGGAGAAAACAGATATACATACATCTATGTATAAAGATAACTTGGTACAGAAGTTTAATTATGGTAAACTGGGAAACTGGTGTTTTACTCCTTTTCTTTTTGTTTGATTCATGTAAAATATTGCACAGGTTTCACTCAAGGCAGTCTTTTTATTGTGCAGAGGGCCGATGGAGTGCTCGGCGGGGGAGTTGTTGCAAAAAGCTCTCTAGTATGATAGTTAAATATAAATAACTAAGGCCCAAAGGTTGGATATATGTGTGTGTAATTCATGAGATATAGCCTTCAGCTCTAGTTATCAAGGAACAGCATCGGTGGTCAAAATCACACCTGGAGGAAATAATTTAGACTACACCTCGTCAGAGTAGATTGCAGCTTGATAAATTTTTTTTAGAAGCGTGATATTAAACAACATGCCATTTCTTCAAAGGAACTCAAGAATCTCACACTTTGCCTGATCCTGAAAAGAGCAACAACGTGTGCATGTGCAGCAGCTGTTCACAGGCCTGATGTGCTGCATTTAAGTAAAATCTCATGACAGGTTGGCAGACGGAGCCACACTAGCTCGAGCTTTTACGTCCCTTTGCCGGAGCGCCGCTGCCATCTCTCTTGCTCTGCACTGGCATCTTGCTCATTCTGTCCTTCAGGCCCCTGAGGTTGTATAACCCGCCAAGACTCAAGTTAAATGGAGCCCTCCCGTCTTTCTGCTCATGTGTTTCCTGTGCAGGTACCACCCGTTGCGGTGACTGAGGACAGACCTGGGGCTGCCGGTTAGAGTGCGTGTGGAGGAAGGAGGGTTGGGGTTTGGGGTAAGGAGGCCTGCTCTGCGGCTGGCTGGCTCTTGCCTTGGTCTGCGGGGTTGGAGGCTGTCGTTGGGGGAGGCCAGGCTGACTGAGGGAGACCTGCTTCCGCCCAGCTGGAGACCCAGCATGACCCACAGGCACTGGAAGGCGAGGCCTGGATGGTGGCCTGCGAGGAGACGTATTATCTAAAGCACTGCCGTGGGGCACCTTTCTTTCTGCTTGGTTTGGCTCGCGGCTCCCGAAGGAATGAGCCTCTAAGAAGTGGGAAGCTGAGAGGCTACGAGTGGGCCTCAGTGGTCGTGAAGACGAGGGAGCTCCACTGTCCTGCTGTTGACGTCGCTGGTGTGTAAGGGGTGTATGCAAAAGCTACAGGAACAAATAAGAGACAAGAAGAGATGTTTGACAAAAGGGACGTTACTACATGTCAGAAACTTATATTTATTATATAAACGAGACTGCAGCTTGTATAAAATGCCTAGTTATGTAAAAGATTTGTTAGAGAAACAGAAAAAAAATCTACTCAGGTGAAATGTGTGTCCATTTTACTTTATTTTATTTTAAAATCTAGAGAAACAATAAGTGAATTAAGCACAAATGAATGTCTAAATGTTTAAATGTTTTTAAAATCCATTCAATAATGGTTTAGTGTTCTGTACAACCTTAAATATTAAGAAACTGGGATTTAAATAAAAACATAATGCAATGATTTGGAAATTTCACAGCATCAGAAAACATCAAATGTTAAAAGTGAGACATTTTATCATTACATGAAAAATATGAGCTCCTTTTTAATTTGATGGCAGCAACATGACAGAAAAAAAAAAAAGTTGATGTCTGGGCATCAAAGGGCTGGAAAAGTAAGTAGCACTAAAAAGAAACGCCAGGAGGAAATAATGCAGCTAATTAGGTTTTTCTGGCGACTTGTGAGTGACAGGTCTCAGTGTAAAAGGAGCATCTTAGAAAGAAATGCTAAAAGATATGTCTACAAAATGAACAATTTCTGCATCTTCATTAATCAGTTAATCAAGGTGTCATGGCAACAGATGATTCTGTAATGGAAATCATGCAGGTTAAAGGTTCCGTCTCACAAAGAAGTCTGGATCAAGTTCACGTGATCCAGCTGGATTGACACAATCAGTGTGAGATAAATGTGATTCATGGGGATAAATGTGAGAACAGGAGGGTGAGTATGAGTTATCCAGCTCAATGTGACAACATATTTCACTTTTCTCTCTAACTTTTTTGTAGTAGTGACCAGCCTGAGTAGATTTATTGCTTGAATGGAACAACATGGTGTCGTGCAAAGTATTTAAATTGCCTTCCATCCTGATACAGCAGTTGACCAGCCGGTGATTGCTTTTTAATGATTGGTTCTGAGTGATGGTTAGCTGATATCAGTATTGACAGATCTGTCTTTTCCAATCAGTAAATACAGCACATGAATAGTACTGAGAAATCAGGGTTTTAGGGTGAGCTTCAGTAAATGCATCAGCACACAATACTGGGAAATCCAATTTTCTTTCTGGCCAGTAACTGCATTATGGTGACGTAGTCATCGGGAAGCATGTCTTTGATGCAGAAGGTTTTCACTGCGAGTACAGAATACACAGAGATAGTAAGGAGTACAGCCTGTTAGGTAAGAAGAACCACACACATAAAAACAGCACCACAATGCAGAGCAATGATGTTAAGAAGCTAACAAACACTAGGAGCAGAAAATAAAGCCAGTGGAGCACCTCTTTGATTTTCCACTGATTGAAAATGTGAAGTGCATATCGTTGTATAGAGGTGTTAAAGGAGAAATTACGATCCAACAAAACCAGAAGTGATAGGTCAGACCAAGAAAACTGCCATCAGTGAATCTCCAATCTTTACTACAAATGCTGACTCACCAAAGTAATGAAGCAAATGACCTAAAATAAAGATGAAACATATGTTTCCCTGCTGTCCATACCTTCTGTCTCTCTGTCTCTCTGGTCGACTGGCTCTCTCTTGTTGCTACTTCGCAGGGTCGTACTGCCGCATGGTTCAACGCCTTCTCCCGCCCCAAGGATGATTTGTCTGGCCTCTCTCCTTCAGAGGAAACCGCCTCCTTTGTAAGGTCATCAGAGGGGGATCGCTTTGCCGCCGTTTCCTGACAGTTTGACTCTCCCACAGTCACATCTCCATCTGCTGCTGCGGGCATCTCCTGAGCCTGGGCTCCGTTGTCATCTTGTTTAAAAGGCCCCATATCTCTTTGGGCCTCCTCCCTTTCTGTTCCCTCTATATTTTTGTACTCTGGCTCTGCTTTCTTCTCTGCAACATTCACGTCCTTCTCTTTTTGATCCTCTGCTTTCGCTTCTTCTTCACGTATGACCTCTGGCTCACTCTTTTGACCTGTCATCTCTAGTAAAGAAGTACAGGAGACTCCAGACAAAGTCTCTGTTTCACTGGAAGAAGTTTCCTGCTCTGCGCTGCTTGGTGTCACAGCATTAAAGCTAGAATTCAGGACTAAAGCAGGACTTGTGCCACTGGCAATAACAGAAGAGGTACTGAGGTTGATATAATTCTCTTTTGTGCCATAATGGTGATAACCAGTTTGGTTAGGAACAGGCTCATGCAATGGAGAGTCACTGCATTCATAATACTCCTCAGATGTATTGGACAGAGCAGATTCCCCTCTCGGTGAAAGATATCCTTCACTTGTGTCGGGTGAAGGTGTTCGAAAATCTGCCGTGCATGACTGCGAGTCTGTCGGGGTTGTTAGTAAATCTGGGGTAGACGGGAGTGAGACAGCTCCATCAGAAGAGGGAGTTCGTATGATGGCTGTAGGGGATTCTGGCTTGGGGGTCAGCAAACACAAGTGTAGTTCACGTGCATCGGAGGTGTGTCCACAAATTTCTTTTACGGGAGTGTGCGCACCTCGTTGTGTTTTAAGAGTTTGTTCCTGAGTGGTGCTGTGTGTGTTAGGTTTTTCACTGTTTGACATGTCTTTCGTGAATTGTTCTGTTTTACCTCCCTGGCTGAGTGGTTCTGGAGCAGATGTGTGCATGCTGTTGCTCGCTCTGTGCATGGGTATACATGCGTTGTCTGATGCATTGTGTATTGGATCTTTTAACCAGTTTACAGTATCTAATGTGGAATTATTTGAAGCTGATTTACTATGTGATATTCTCTGAGGTTCATGAGCCCTTGTAAGGTAAATTTGACTCTCTGTCACATTTGGTCCCTTCCCAAATTCACATTCTGCCAGGGTTTTTTTGGAAGTGTGGGGATCTATTTGCGTTGTGGCTGTGAAGTCCGCCTCTGTGATGGAATCTGTTGACATCAAAGTCTTGGAATGGACGTCTTTAAGAATTGTTTCTTTAAAGTTCACAGAGGCTGTCTCTGGTGCATCAGTCATAAAGTTGCCTGGCTGCATTTGAAGTTGGGTTCCACTCACTGATTGTGCTCTTGAACCTCCATCATGTCTTCCATCAGCTTCCTCACCCGCCGTCTCTTGGGAAATCATGTATTGTTTTTGTTGTGAAGTTTCTTCGGGATCGTTTGTGTTGTCTGTGTCTTTCAAATCTTCTGTTTGATAGGCACTGTTGCCCCGCAGTGCTGAGGTGCTTTCAGGTTCGTCTACTGTAGATGTGTGCACTGTAGCTGCGGCTTGCTCGCTTTGGACCACTTGTTGCCCTGCGCTCGTCTCAGGCTTTCTGACTATGTTGATCTTTGGCAGCGTCTGGCTATCGGTGACGCTGCTGTCTTTGATAACCAGCTGGACTGTGCGAGGCTTTGGAATGGGAGGACCTGCAGCTGCAAAAGAAGGGACTAAGCAGGATGAAGGGAGGGGGAGGTTCAGTTTACTGAAAGAAGAGGCAGGATTAGGAGGAAAGGATGACAGGGAGGTGGTGGAGGGAAGAGAGGTGTCAGGACTGGCTGCTGTGCTTGACTGCCCTGTTTTAATGGCGACGAGGTTATTTTTGGAAAAGGAGGTGGAATCCTCAGACTTCATGGCAGAAGCAAAGGAGGTGGGAATGTGCCTGTCCATGCTGGGAGTCTGGAGGTTATGAGTCATTTCAGGAGTGACTTGTATATTAACAGTTTTTGTGTGTGTATTCTTCTGTGACACTGCAGACTTCTCTGGTGTTTCTTCTTCTGTGTTTGAGGCAGTGGGGTCAGACAGCTGAGAGGTATGTGTATTGTTCGAGTCCGGGGTGTGTGTTCCGTACACAAAAGTCCTTTGTGTTTCAAAGCTGTTTACAGTTTTGTCTTTTTTGTTTCTGTTTGATTCTGGGGATGAGTCAGATGTAGGGCTCTTTGTCATGATATTTTGGGCTTTGTGCGAAGAGCTCTCTCCATTAATTAAGGGTGTTTTGCTGTTTGAAAGGGATAGTGTATGTGCACCGAGGTAAGATGTACTTTGACCTGTGTGTGGGTCTGTGGCTGTGTTTAAATTGAGTTTACTCTCAGTTTTGTGCTTGCTGGGTTCAGAATTTTGTGTATGTGGAGCTGATATCCGTTCAGGTGTGTTGCCTTTACTTTTGATTTCACTCTCCTGTGCTCCATCTACCAGCTGTTCAGTCTTTAATTTACTTTGTCCAGGCTGAAGTTTAGGTATCTGCTCATTTTCTGCAGTTGGCTGCCTGGGCTTTGTAACCTCTGGGAAATCTTCCTGTGGCTTGCTGAATGGACTGCTAAACCTGATTGCTTGGCTGGTTTCAAACATCTCAGAGCGCTGCAAATGGACTTGAATTGGTTTGCTGGTATCCCGAATGTTAATAAATCCTATTACATCGCTTGGGGGGTCGGGTTCTGGCCAGGTGGGAAGGTATGAAATTAAGCACGCTTTCTCTAGATTTGTTAGTCCAGGATGGAGTGGATGAGCATTTTTTGTGGCCTCCTCGATAACCTTCTTTCGGCTCTCCTTAGAGTTCTCTTTGGGATTATCGTTGCCAATTGAAGTGGTGGGGCTGGGGTTGCTCAAAGCTACCAGAGCATATTTAGGATTGTATAGCTTCTTAGCAACAGAAGCAGAAGGTGATGCCACAGTGAAAAGCTCAGGTCGAGGGTCCGGCTCAGGCTCGGGCGCTGTAGTGACTTGGCAGAGGTCAACGTGACTGGAAGTCATGTAAAGGAAGCGAAACAGATGATCAAAGGAATCAGCAGCCTGGCCCGTAACCACGGTGATGAGGTTTCTATCCAGCCGGGAGGACATCCAAGTGAAGCTACAGAAAACACAAATAAAGTTAGGCTAATATAAAATGTTCTAAGTCAGTACCAATTACTGGGCTAGACCAAATGGATTCTGGTGGGAACTTAAGGAAATTTGTACTCGAAAATTTTGAAATCAAAATAAAAGCTTTTATAATAAAGTAAAAGCACAGACTTTTAAAGATAATGCCATTTATATTTTAATTTAATTCTCATTTAATTAAAAAAAAATCCATTATCTTAAATTCCAGTTTCAATAAGTAATGGTAAGTAAAGCAGGTATCATGTTTTTGTTTTATTGCACTTTATGAAGTTTTGCTGTTTTTTTTTCTTGAATGTTATAACCTAAGAGAAGACAAATTCTTTTTTATTTCTACTTCTCTTCTAATTTAAATGGCTATCATGCCCAACATTGTTCTGTGCTTTTATTATTTATGGCATTTTATAAAGATTATTCAAACTTTTGAGCCATTGAAAATTGTTCCTCTCATAATCAGTGAAAAATGGTAATCAAAATACTGTAATAGTTGCCTACACTTTTTAAATTTTACCAATTGGAAGACGGAGCTGATCTGTGGCTCAAAAATGGCTAAAGGACATGAACCACTAAGTATTTGATTTGTTACAGCGCAAAGAAACTGTGAAAATGTGCGTAAACTCTTCCTGCCTCCATGGGAATGAATGGTGTAAGTAGCACTCTCTAATCAAATGCACTTGATCAACTGATCATCAGCAAGTCTGAGCACGTCTATAAAAGCAGAGGTTTTAGCAGTTAGCTGATGTAGAGCATTCAGGTGTGTTTACACAATGCAAACAGGGAAAGACATAGGCAGTGATCTAAGTGATGTTGCTGCCCATCTGAGCAGTGTTTCCATCTACAGTGAGAAAATGCATTTGCAAATGGAAAACATACAAGATGTTTTCCAATCTCTCCAAGAATGGATGTCCCAGCAAAAAATAAAAAAAAACAAGAGCTACATTTCAGACTCTACAACCATCAGTATGTTAAATATTTAAGGAGGCACTGCAGAGAACTGGGAAGACTGCATTAAAAAAATGATGCCTCTGCTTGCAGAACGTATGCAAAATTTCTCAAGTCTCATCCTACGCTACTCATCAACAGCTTTAATGTGTTGCCCTTGGGTAAATGCTATAGGTACATCAAAGCACATGCTACAAGACTGTAAATGCTATATATGTACCAAATCCATCACCACATTGAACTGAGCTCTGAATTAGCACTTTTTAATCGAAAACATGTCAAGCCTTTCATAGTGTGGTGCAGGAACGTCCAAGCAGTACTATTTATTTATTTATTCAATCATTAGATAAATGTAATATATTCAAAGTACCATTTATTTATTTACATTTCTTTAAGCATCGGTTGGATTGCTAAATTTGTTATGTTTACAAAATGACAATATTTTGATATTGAATCTTGACAAGTTTGTGAAGAAGGGTTAGAGAGAAAGAATATGCCAGCATGGCAAAATGGTTCGCAAAATTAATTTTAAACAAACCACAAAACGTCTGCAACAATGTTTGTTGGCCCTTAAGAGAAGCCCTCGGAGGCAGCATACACACCAGGGTAGCTGCCTCCAATGCAGTGAAAAGAAGCAACAACGTGAAGATAAATAGGTCAAAGTTCATCTACACCAATGTGAGACACTAATAATAGACGCCAAACAATTACATGAAGTTGTTGCTGCTGCTAAACTGAGTTATACAAACTCCTGAATTATGGGATGTACTTGCACTGCTTCTGCATTTTGGCTCATTCTTTTGTTAAATGAATAACGATACAGTGCGTTATATAATATTCTGTTAACCTGTAATATCTACATATAAAACCCGCCAAAAAAAAACAAACAACAGCTTTAACTCTTTTTTATATATATATATATATGTCAAGAATTTCTTTTTTAAAAAACCCTGTACTTTCATTTCATGTGACTGTATACAGGTGGCTTCCATGTTTCTGTTGATATTCTCAATGGAATACAGTCTACAAAATGGGAAAAATACATATGTACAAAAAGGTCAAAATTCCTACTCTGATCTTTCATCACGTGCATGTCAACAGTCTCAAACTGACCAACAGAAGTCAGTTTAGGTATAGATTTGTTACTATACATGTTTATCCCTCTTGTACACTGGATCCATTCGCAACCTGTCTGATGTAGAGAATGCTATGCAACATGACCGATGTGGCCCACAAATACATTGTTTGATTTTTATGTTGTGGATATTTCACGTTCACATCATTGACATACATCAAACACTGACCTGTATGAACCAGACACAGCTTTGTCTCCATCAATGAACATAAATCTGTGCCCCATTCGCCCCCTGACCTTGGTGCAGTGCCGAGTGTAGAACTCTGCGCCTTCCGAGCAGCGAACCCGAAGATGCTAAAAAAAACACACACACACTAATATCAGAACAACGTGTTTACCATATAGCCTACATATAACAACAACAACAATAGGGGCTACCCGGGTACCAAGGAATATGACATATAAGTGGCGAAGAACTCACATTCTTCCAGGGCTTTGCACATCTGTGTTTTTCTGTATCTTCCAAAAGCCCCAAACACAGCAGTGGCATCTGGTTTCAGCTGGTGCTGCCACATAGAGGATACTGTTTTGGCTGTATTTAGGTATCCCCTACTTTTAATGGGACTTTGAGGTGGCTTGATAATGCTCTTTGATCATTTATTGGATGATTGATGGTCAGGCTCTTCACAATATTTGGTGGACAAACAAAAAGAAAAAAAAAACTAACGTGTGATATGAGTCTGGTTGCCCTCCCAGTTACAGCCATTTCCACAGAACGGTACAAAACTTTTATGCCTTTATACAATGACTCATACAGGAGCGCACAAGAACCATAATTCAAAATAACCATTAGAGGCAGTTTCTGGTGGGTCTGCTGGTACTGCCCCTTGGAAATCAAAGCTGAATCCAGAGTAACTCGGATGATTCTTTATATTTAACAGTTAAAAAATTAGGATGTTAAAAAATGGGGGAAGAAAGAGGGAAAAAAAGAGGAAAGGAAAATGGATGCCTAACTGAAGAAACAAATTACATTTATTTGTAAAGTTACGATAAATTTAATTATTGATTTATTTACTTCATTATTTATCATTTGAGATGCTTTTTGAAAGCATCTTCTCACCAAACTCTTGTATAATATCGATTTACTGTCAAACAGGACTCCTACTTCAGACTTCTAGATTTAATTTTGCGTGCAGACTCAGAGACAGAGGTCACATACTAAGATGAACCAAAACATTGTCAGAATGTTACTGGTATGGCTTGTTTTACAGTAGATGCTTGTTTTCCTCAGTCTTTCTGGCCACACCCTGAACTTTCTCCTGCTCTCAACACATTCTTTTGGTTCAGTGATCAGATAATCAACAAACAGCGCTTCTGTGGGTGCGCGTGCATGTTCAGCTTTAAGCTGTGGATGATGAACGTGAACCAAGATCTGGAAGATTGAAGGGTTGCTGGAAATTTCTATCCCATCTGTAAGCCGTCTTGGACGACCGAGCAGTAGGAAGTATACCGCCTTTTTTTTCCCCTCCAAACTGAGGTGCAACACTCCTCTCAGTCTGTCAACTCATCTGCTCCTCCTCCCAATGCTGCTTATCCACCTCCTCTGTCAACCTCAGCTTGTCATTTACAGCTTCCAGAAAAATCTAAATCTGTCACTCTTCCTCTTCCTGCCAGCCATCTTCTTATTCAGTTGCACAGCCTGAGCTTCGTGATAGAATTTTCGCATTTGTAAATTTTACATTAACGGCTCTTTGTTAATATCCATTCCCTGCACACACATACACACACAAAAAACAGTAGAGGGATACACATCTGTATACAGAACCATAATATCTCCAAAGGTTATGCAGTCTCCTTTGGTCGACCAGGCTCTGCTCCAGACGCTGTTCCCCAATGAATCAAAACAGCAATATACTGTACGACACATCAGGGAGCAAAGCCCTCCAGGCAGAACCTAGCAGAAACTACATAAATAACCAAGAATTGATGCTTGTATGCTGGGTAAACACATTCTTCACCATATGCCACTCACACGCCAGCTTCATTCCTCATCACACTGTGTAAATGAACAATACAGTTCATTTAATACAATGAAATATAAACTAGCTGTTAAAATTAATGACACTGTGACTACGAATTACAGTGCCAGTCAAAAGGTACGGGTGTGCTTCATTCAATTCCACTTAATAGGTGTGTCCAAGACTGGTGATGTACAAACAACAGCAGAATAACAACAGACAGATTAAAGAAAGAGCCGTTCTGCTTTTCTATTTGACTAATTTAAAAGTAGGACAACTTCAGGCTAGGTCTGTGCTGTGCAGATGTATTACTCTGGGCAGGACTGCACTTGGCAACTTTAAGCAAAGCGGAAAAACAAGAATGAGTCTCTTCAGAAGTTACAAAACAACAGAAAGAAAAATTATTAATTATTTTAATGGTGAAGTGGAATATAGTGATGAAACAAAAGCTTCATCCAGATATCATAGCGTCTGCAACACAAACACATATTCATAAGTTAAAAACCACAAAATCTGTAAAGACACTGTGGTGTTTTCTGTTGTTTTGGTTGCAGTCCACACCCAGATAATAGTCTGTCAAGCTGTTGCCAAATTTGTGAATCGCTTTGATTTGCAAAGCACGTGTGACATTGTTTTGGGCATTTAAGATGTTTTGATCTTTCTCTGCCACATAATAGCACATGGAGAGGTTTCTGATGAGTCAAAAATATTCATTTTGCTGAGTGACAGTTCAAATACATGGGGTGGAGGTGGGGGGAGTCCAGTTCTCACTCTTCAGCCTCGGCCATACCTTTGTTATCTGTGTCAGATGTGGTTTCTTATTACCTTGTTGAAAAATACATTGGTTGTCCCTGGAAAATGTGCAGTTTCAAAGGCAGCATATGATCCTCTAAAACCTCAGTGTTCTTATCTACATTAATTACCTTTTGGACTTGAGCTTTTGGACTTGTTGCTGTGATGGTCTGTTTGAGCCTTTTTGTCTGTTGTGGAGCACGCGGTGCCGACGTCTTTCGAAATCGATCTCGAATGCTGATTTATTTGGCCAGAGTACATGTTTCCGCTGTGTCTTCCATCCGTGATGCCTCCGAGCCCGGAGACAATGAAACCACCTCTTCACAAAGGTTGACAAAAGACTGCTTTTTTGCAGGGAAAATCTTTAAGTGGCATTTGTGAGCATACCTCTGTATGCTATCGTATGACAAAGGCTCCCGGCAATAATCCCGTTCCCGTGCAGCTGTATCAGCTACTGTCTGAGGGATCAAAGATCACGTTCCTGCAGCTTAGACTTGCACCCTTGCCCTTTACGCACAGACATTCCTCCAGATTCTTTCAATGGTTTTAATGATATTCTGCACTGCATAAGGAGAAATATGCAAATCCCTTCAAATCTTTCTTTGAAGAATTTTTTTCATGGACTTGTTGGCATCTTTACCAGTAAATCTGCCCTTGTAGTAACAGTTCTTTGCTTCTGCTGTTGTCTTGGAGTTTTTTTTCCAACTGCTTGTATGCATCAAATGCAAAAATGTATGTTTATTAACACTAAATTAAGTTGATGATGAATTAAAAAAAAAAAATCACAAATTATGGGTCCATACTGTCTCCAAAGAAACAGGATTTAATGTAAATATAAGAATTGCAGTTTTTTCTTTTGCAATTACATTTTCAAGATCAAAATTCATGTTTGATCTTGTCAAAAATAATCATGTTGGGTTTGTAAGGCTGATCAAAAAAAGATTTATACCTGCTGAATACCTTACACTAAAATTTTTCCTGCAGCTCACTATCACATATCCTAACATGACCAAAACCTGTTCCAAAGTTTGCATTTTAATGAACCAATTAAAACACTCAAGAGTCGCACTCGCAAAATTTGTTTCCAAGTAATAACCTTCCTCTAAGATCTTGATAAAAATGCAAACTTGTATCATACATTTCTGTGAGTTCAGACAAACATGCCCTGCATAAAGCTGCTGGGTCCATTTCTGCTGGCTTTGTGGCCGTGTTTTTCTTTGATGCCGGACTTTAAACAGCTGTGCAGAGCGGATGATGTGGATGACAGCGGTTTACCTTCAGGTGTCCTGCGTGCATGCTGGCCCTCTCACACATGGACAGAAAATGAGGTAGTGCTGTGCGTTCCAGCAGGATGTAAACAGACACTCTCCTTTTGAAACCGGCATCTAGCAAATCTCTGAAGATGTCGACATCAGTGAAGGCATCCATCGCTACTGCTATTACCTGGAAATACAGACAAATGCAAAACTCAGACCGCACAGATCATTTGAATCATGTGCATTTACAGTTCAAGTGTGAGATTGTGCAATAATGGTGTCAAGGAACTCACAGCTACAATGCATTTCAATGCAAACACTATTGTGTACTCAGTTTTATAAATTTTGCCCAAAACAAATAAGTTGATCCACAGGATTGAGTATAATATAAGCATTTTGTGAAAAGGAAAAGTGTGACAACAAAGTTTACATGACCTATATATGTTTTCCCAGCTCTGCACTTAAGGAAACATGGAACTCTATTATGCGTCTCAGGAAAATCATCCAATAAAACCTCAGTCAAATAATGTTACAGAAAGCAGCTGCTATGAAATAAAACATGCCATAAACATACTGACTCAGATGAGTCAGCTGCATGAATAGACACAAGCGCATACACACGCCCGGTGGCATATTGCACACGCTCATGCAAATATCCAGCATGGCATACATGCTCCAATGTTGCTGGGGTGATTACAGTGTTGGATGGTTATTTCAGTGCTTGATAAAGCAGCCTAATCAAGATGCACTTTACTCTTGATTGTCTCAGTTAGTTGGCACTCTGCTGCCTCATAATGACTCAGAGTCATAACTATTCCTGGGAACTTTATCTCTGAGCCTTTTAGAGTTGCAGGCCATTCTACAAGCTCAGGGTAGAAGTATCCATCCTTACCGTATCTATCTCCACCAAACGTCAGCTGAAGTTATGTTGTATTTCTGTGTACCATGAGAGCTGGAGTTGAAGCCTTTCTGCCCTCAGTTTTTTTGGCTTCTGTTGGTAATGCTCCATGAAAATAAAGTCCAGTGGAACCTAACTAATTCTTTGAATCAATGAGGAAAAGTTTTAAGATAGCTGGTCAGGCTAGGAAAATCCATTTTCATATTTGTAAATGAATGCACACTCTGTAGCAACAGAGATTATACCATGAAATAGAACATAAACATGATAATGTCAATGATGACTAACCTATATGCATAAAAGTCCTTAATTTCAGTCACTAAAGAGCTGAAAAAAAACCCAGAAGAAAGGACCAGCAGTAAATTATGTGGTTTATCCAACCTACATATATGCAAATGAGAAATTACAGCATGATTTTTGCCTGATATATCAACTGCCACCTGGTTGTTCTATTACTTCAGCCTTCCTATTACTGGTGTAGTGTTTTCCCAAATAAGGACAGTTTAACACACAACTTACAAAAACTTTGTTCATAAAAGAGGGTTTGTGGCCAAACTGCAAAGGTAAGCATAAATATTTGAGAACAAAACTGCCTTTAATGCACTGATAATATAAGTTTGGTTTGCTGTCTGTGCTTTCAGACTGGGTACTGCATGTTCCTTATCATATAGTAATAACTTGGATCGGAGGTTTTTGAGAGATGTCCAAATTTACTTTGAGCAAGGTGGCTCAAATCTGTCAGACAGACCTCAAATGAAACAAACCCTCCAGATGAGAGGGGGTGCAATGAGCTGCTTGACTCAACCTCATAATACCAGCTGCTATGAAAAGAGCTGTAAATTATTAGTTAAATAGGGAGTTGTGGTACTCTCTTCTTTGGTATTATGACCAAAGAATTTATTTCATTAAAACCTCAGCCTGTGAAGAAAAAGGAGCAGAATATCTCTTATTTAAGACATAAAGCCTAGCTATATTTACATGGAGTAATGAGTCATGCCACTCTTCAGGTACATAAACAAATGCAGTCATGTGAAAAAGAAAGCACACCCTCTTTCAGTTCTAAGGTCTGCACAACAGGAGAACATTCGCCTGAACAAATTCACCCCAAGGCCAACTATGCTCAGGCTTCAGTTAGCACAGTAAATGTTAAAGGTTGATGACAATATAATAAGAAAAAGACTGTGCAAATGTGGTTTACTTTGAAGGATTTCCAGGAAAAAGGATCTTCTCCCAAGAAAGCCAATGTTAACATGGCGTAGATTCACAAAGCTGCACTTGACAAAGACTGCGAGAACAATGTCCTTTGGATGGATGGCAAAGTGAAGAGTTTTGTCCATGATGTGCAGCACCACACTTATCAAGAGTCAAAAGCTGTAGAATCACAAGCACCTCATACCAACTGCCAAGCACACAGGTGGACGGTTGATGACTTGGGTTTGTTTTGCAACTGTAGGACCTATAGCACCTTACCATTAGGGCTGCACAATGTTAATAAAACAAGCAAAATGCAAAGTCATAGTTTAAAACCATGACGGTGATATGACTTGTGATATATGAACAAATACTTTAGTATTTAGAATTAACGTCTTTCTGATTTGTGGCTAAAGCTGGACTTGGACTTCAGTGACCAAGTTTTCCTCACTCGTCAAGTCTCCGTTCTGCTGTAACAACACTCTCCATGTAAATTAGGAAATAAATTGGCATCTCAGGTAATGAGATTTCATTTGTTTTGATATTTTCTTTTTTTTTGCAATATTGAGATTCACCATGTTGATATTACAATAATGATACATTTTCAATGTAGCTACTGTGCAGCCCTTCTTATCATCACTGAGGTTGACAATAAGCTCCTCTGTACACCAATGTATCAGAGGTAAATGTGAGGACATGTGTCTAACAACTAATGCTTGGTCTTTACTGGGACATGCAACAGAAAAATTATTCCAAGAATGCTAGCAAATGTACGACAGAAGAACGCACTTCAAGGATGCAAGTCCCGACTTTGCGTACTTTGAATCAGGGAAACGGCTGTCGGCTATAACGGATGTAGTGATACAGACAAATGTAGAATCATCATCAGTCAGAAAACAAAGAACACGTGAAATGAACCACCCACAAAAAAATAAAATAAAATAAGATAGGAATGTGGTCATGGTTAGGAATAAATGACCAACTAGGGATTCTTATTTTTTCTTTGGAATGGCACTAGCTCGCACTATTTAATACTATTTCATTTTAGCTAGTAAGTCATTTGAGATTTTAGGCTTTCTGACACTGTCAGGAATTCATGTCAGGTCGTCTTTAATTGCATTACCAGTGTAAGATATCTTTTGTGCTGATGATCTTTCGTCTGCAACAGCATGTGAACTTCATCCCAGTAAAAATGCCATGGAATGACCTTATGACCTGTGAGACCTTGGAGGTGAGCATGAACTAACTACTACAAACCTCAGTGTACTGAACCAGAAGAATGGGCGAAAATTCCTCCAC
Organism: Arrhamphus sclerolepis; assembly: GCA_037176975.1. NCBI lineage: Eukaryota > Metazoa > Chordata > Actinopteri > Beloniformes > Hemiramphidae > Arrhamphus > Arrhamphus sclerolepis. Next base: position 16,640 of record JBAMYA010051131.1, on the reverse strand, counting down.
AATTTTGTGACAAAATAAATAAATAAATAAAAAATAAATAAAAACAGTACTTTAAGTTTTTGCTGCTACGGGTGGTTTTGGAGTTTACCACAACATGAGATAGCTGGCTACATTTAAGTGTTCAAAACTCTGTTTCTGCATTTTGCCTTTTTGTTTCAAGTTTTTGCTAAATACACAATAAGTGTAATATGTTGCTTAGCCAATATTAAGGCCTGGTAAGGTATAGGTGACGTTTTAAAAACGTCCTGAACAAAAATAGGCTTTAGAATAGTCTACGTATATGTTTACAACGCTGTCTCACTTACTTTTTGCGCCTGCGCAATCATTTTTCTGACAACCTCTTTGATGTGAGCCTGACCCTCTGGAGAGGGCTGCGTGTACACGGAGGTGCGGGTCACCCCCCGGTACGACTGGCTGTCGGGCCAGCCCAGGTCCATCTGCGGGATGGACGTGTCGGACAGCTCCGGCCAGTAACGCAGCGACAGAGGCGTCGACCCTTGTTCGGCGTTCTCCCGGAGGAACTCCGAGTCCGGGTCAAAAGGTTCAACCGCACCGGCGAGGGTCTCGAGCTCCGGGTCAGAGAGGAACCCGCGCAGGTCGCGAGACTCCAGGTACTTGGTGAACGCCTCGCGACCGCCGTGAAGCAGAGCCTCCAGCGCGTGCCGCTGGTCCTCGCAGTAGAAAAACTCCGGTTTGGACTCGTGTGTCCGCGGGTTTATGTGGTTATCATCCAGGCACTGGATCTGGGAGAGAGCCATGTCGCCAAAAATACGAAACAAACCCCAAACCTTATAAAGCTTTGAAACTCCTCAACGCTTATTTCCCCAGGTGTGTAGTTTCACCTGACATTTGGTCCATTTTACATTTACATATTTTTTTCGTCAGCTCTCGTCAGCGTCGCGTCTCCGTCCGGCCATTGACACCCAGCGGTTCCCGTTAAAAATGAAGAAGTCACCCGGCTGCAGAGGAAAAGAAGCGCCTGCTCCACAGGTGTGATAGTGACAGGTAAAACACACCCACATCCACACGTAACCTTTAAGCTTTTCAAGCAGGGGCCTATCTCAGGGAATCTGCTAATCGTGAGTGATGGAGTCGGCCATCCCCTTTTCTAAACCTCACTAAATCATTAACATTTCATGTCAGATCACATCATGTCGCAGCAGATCTTAACTGTGCTGTTGTACCAGTTAGGGGAGTTTCTTCACCTGACTGCTCAAGCACAAATGTCAGAGCAGCAGAGTTCCAGTTGGGTTTTGAAAAGATCAAGATTAAGCACATAATTAGACTTATTTGGCCCGGGGTGCAAAATATTTCAGCTCCAAACTCAGTATTCCTTTAATGACCTGCGGTGAGAGACGCTCAGAGTTTCATGTCAAATAAGAGCTCCAGACAAAATTCCCCAAGTATGATAATTAAAAATTATTAGCTGGTAGATTTATTCAATACTTATCAGCAAAAGATAGTGAAGTAAGTCTTTACATAGAGAAATGCCAAATGTAGCACACAGCCTTTGGGTTATTAGTTAGGCTATCTTTTATAGTTTAATAACCCTGTTTTAACTTTCAATAACCTGAATAAATTATACCTGTAATTATCAGTTACAGCTCAGCCGGGGATTAATCATTGCCACTTGTCATTAAAAAAGTAGAAGTGGAAATCAATGTTGCAGCTTTGCACTCTAAAGATAGATAGATAGATAGATAGATAGATAGATAGATAGATAGATAGATAGATAGATAGATAGATAGATGCTTTCTCCTTTGAAGGACATTGTTTTGTCGCAGCAGCAAACATAAAAACACATACAACAGCTACATTATTACTGCATTATAAAAAACATTGTTGTCTTTTCTTCATCTACTGTGAAGTACCTACAGGTCTGTTAGCACCAGCTGGTTTTAGCAGCACTGGTCGAGACCCATATCGATCCCTATCTCATCATTGGTGACCCCTAAAATCAAATTCTAGTTTTGAAGTATAATGATAATGTACAGTAATAGTTGCCAGTAATAAGAAAATGTAACCATTAATTAGGTGTACTCAACAATATTTCAATAGAGTATGAGCATGGAAAGAGAATTAATTAAGTGCATGACACATTAGATGGCTATGATTTTTGTATTTCATAGCACTTCCAGCTTTTGAGTTTTTCTTTTTCGGAATTTCATGCGTTTTTCAGTTAATATGAATTAAATCTGTTGCAAATATAAGTTTAAATGTTATTTTGGTTGTATTTTGCATTAAGTTTAGAATATTTACAAAGGTTAAATGTTTTACAGTGAAATTCATACTGAAAAATCGGTTTGCTTACTTAATCGGTTTTATTTCTTTTTTTTCATGTCATGTTTGTTGTTGTTTTTTTAATCTTTAAATAAAAGAATCATCACAGAAGCACCAGACTCATGTTATAGCTAGTTTTTTTTTTTTTTTTTAAATTTACTTATGCAGGGAGCATGTAGTACAAGGTGCAGAGTCAAACAGAAGCTGTAATGAATGAAGTACATCTTTTAAGAGACTGGGTTCATGTGTTCACATCCCAGACATAATAAGAAATCTTTTCTCATAATAAAAAAGCCTTTTCTCATAACAGCTATTATAGGAAGGAAAAGTTGTTTGACTTGCTCAGGACCTCTCAGGGTCAAGTACAGGTTTGTAACAATTTTAGTTGGGCCTGTCTTAACACACACACACACACACACATATATATATATCATGCAATGATTATACATAAACAGCAGTTTAATTATATTCTCTAACAATGTTCAAAGCCCTATTTGTGTAATTTGTTATATATGATAACTTGTAACATTTGATGCAAAATGAAGCAGAATGATGCTAATTTTATTTTACACTTTTATTCCAACTATAATACAGACTTTATTTATTTAACAGGCTGTTGGAGCTCTCAAAACTTTCTTTTAAAAAGTGGAAGCAAGTCTTTAGAGACAAAGAAGGACAAGGAGAAAATCTAAAAAGAAAGGATACAATAAGAGCATGCCAGTGGTGAACTAAATACCTCTACTGAAAGTTCCTGTTCATGTGTAACTTAGAAGGATTTATATGTGTGTATATGCAGTAAAGTTTAACAATTGTTTTTGAATGCACCATAAAAGCTGCTAAATGCATTAGAGTAATTTTGTTTATTGAGGCTTTAAAAAAATAAATAAATAAATAAAACTCTGTAATGCAAATGATTTCGATGAAAGAGAAAATCTTTGTTTTGGTTTGTTGTCTTTTTCCCCCAAAAAACACATATATGAAGCAAATTTCACATATGGTTTATTTTTCTTAAACTGTCATATCTCATTGTGTGGAGAGAGGGGAAAAAAAGAGAAAATGGTCCCTGCAGGACAACCTCCATTCTGGCTCTGATTTAGACATCACTTCACCACTTCAGTTTTTGTCATTTATAAGGTTTATCTTCTTAACACAGAAGACGCACACTGTTGGCTCTTCACCTCATGTTTTACCTACTGACCAGATTTACATGACTACCTTTGAAGTGTTCTTCAGGTTTACAGGGTGTTTGACTGGTTTGATTGTTGATACTTCCCTCTCTTCCAGGCCGGAGGCCAGTTAAGCACTCAAACTGGTTCAGCTGTTAACAGCATTGACGACAGCTCACGTTTATTCTCTTTATTATTTAGTGATTTTTTACTGAGAGTCTCATTTGTGCTGCTTCCTCACTCGGTTGCTGTTTATCTGAATTCTGGTTCTTTTTGCTATCTTTTCCTTGCTGTACCTCTTTCTCTTGTCATCTGTTACTTCAGCATTTTTTCTTTTTGACAGGAAGGCTTAGAATTGTTGTGCTCTAACTTTTAGCGCGCGACACAAATATGTCATACTGCATAAACACTTTTGAAAGGATCAGAGTAAGACACCACCTGTACTATTTGTGGTAGACCTCTGGTGTCTTTGTTTTTCTCTCCTCTTGAATGCTGTTAGTTTATTGAATGACTGTCAGTGGAAGGACAGAGGTGACTCTGTAAGGGAGGGAATGAAAAAAAATGTTTTGCTGAAACAAAAGAGAAGAGTGAAAGGCAGCAAAACCGAAGGGGCTGAGTACTGGGAAATTACAGGCTGCAACCCTGCTTATGTGTACATTTGAAACATTGCGTTCCAGCGAGAGTTACATTCTTCACGTGAGAGCAGTCACCTGTCAGAGTACTCTGCTAGCATGGTCGACATGCAATCCTCAACCTGATTCATTGTTGGGACCAGTAATCACATTGGTGTGAGATTTCTCTTGTGTGACATGTCACGTGTCTACTGACACTAATTGCAATAATGAGATCATTTAAGTACCCTATTTAAATACCATTTAAATGTTCTATTTAAATGGGAGTCATGACGTCAAGAAATGTCATATATCTGTCTCATCAACTTCATTTCAAGTTTCAAATAGGTACCAGAAGGCGATTGCCGAGATTAATGATGATTTGGCACAACAGCAGTATGCATGAGGGTCAAAGATGGACCGAGGATGTTCTTATTGTCAACAAAAGCATGAAAAACCTCTGGAATGCATAAAAACAATGCACTTCGAAGAAAAACTGGATGGAATTTGCTGGTTTCTTCTTCTAAAGGGCGTAATGTAATCAAACAATTTAACAAATTTGGTGGAATTCTAGTGTGTAAATGTGTGACTAGGCCAGACTGCGAGATTGAAACCTTTGAACAGTAGCTCTTAAAACCACATGGAAAAGGGACTATTGTGGAAAACATTTGTCAAGCATTTCAATACAGAATATCAATCATAAACACATTAGAAAAACAACAACAACAAACAAAGCAGGCTGATGTTGACATTGTTCAGAGTCGTCTCTCTGGGCTTGGGGGCATAGACCATCATTCGATATGAATCATCATAATTTTGTTTCACAAATGTCTATGCATTTAAGAAACAAAACAAAAAAGAGAAAGGATTAGAAAGAAATGACTGAGGCTAGTATTGGTACTGGTCTGGCCTGCAGTCCTAATCTGTCACCAACAGAATGAGTGAAGAAAAAGGAAAAATAAAGTGTTATAATGACTCCATGCTGTTGGACACCTTAAGTCGTGCTTGGATGAATAAATTCTATAATAAGTTAAAAGAAAAATTCAACAATATTAGGTCAATTACTAGATATGAAAGGTCCCATGAAGTTCAAATAAAGATAGTCTGGCATGCATGTCAAACAAACATGCACTGAACCTCAGATCCTATTGAGATCTCCTTCGTATGTCTATTTCACAGCTTAAATATTCAGCTGAAATATGATCCAAACTGAAAACCTGCAAGGTGTTTCGTAACATTTACACGGACTCATTTGGATCCTGTTCCAACATTTACAAAGACCATCCCACTATCTGCTGGACTCTGGAGATTCAGACTTCCTGACTGAGGCTCAGTTACGTTGTATGGATACGAAGCAGGAATGTTGGTTTGTTTTAAGGACAAAAGATGTTCTTTTCTTCACTCAGGACTGTTTCTTCATCCTTGGAAAGTTTCTAGAAGACTTCTCTTAGCATCTGACACTCAAACAAGGAACTATCGGCTTCACAACCGTGACCTCTTAAGTGCCAGCCCATAACCTGTAGCTAAGCTTTGTATGATACCTCAGACAATATACCGACTAACAGAGCTAATTATTATCCGTCTTTTTATTAAGACCGGTTAAGGTGGGGGTAAAACGCTGCCCTGTTCCTGTTGGGATGCCAGTTCACCTTCAGCGGCTCCACTTCTAAGACAAAAGCACCGGTGTCCCCGTCAGCTTCCCGGACTGACTTTGCAGCTCTGAATCTCTTCTCCGTATTGTGGCATGTGTTTCATCCTTTGAGTGCCTGGTTGGTAGCTGTTATCGGTACCTGTTGTCATGGAACCAGAGACAGATGATGATTCAGTAAGAGCTGCCAACCGAGCCGCCGAGCTGAATCGCAGTCTTCCTGGCCCTGGCCAGTTTTCGAGCACTGAATGTTGGATTGTTTGAAGACTAGATTTTCTCTGTATCTGAGTGTCAGTGAGTCCAGGGTTTTCTCCAAACTTCTGCCTCAGGTTTGCTGCTATTTCAGTTCCCTGCGGGCATCAGCCGAGGAGGATGAATAACTACTGTTTTTAGAATAACAACAGATGTAGCTGTCACTGTTTTCTTCATTCACCAGCTCAATCATACAATCAATTATATTCCCTGTGGCAGGAAACTCCATAACTTTTGTGAGTGTCTGCATGGTGGTGTAGCTTCACGGTAAACCAACCAATCAGCTAACAGCTCATTCATTAACAACAACCAGAGTGTAGCTGGCTTAATCAATAATTAACACAGCAAAGCAGCTTTTTCTCATAACAGAGAATCACAGAAATTTCATGGGGTGGGTAAAAATTCACACGCAATTTTCTTTTCTTTTAACATTTTATCCCCTATTTTGAGACCTCAGAAAACAAATTTAATCAGCAAATGAATGCAGTTTATGGGACCTTTATTGGGAATTTTGCTGAAAATACATGTTATGTTCTTACTCAGTAACACTTCAATTCACATAATTTTAGTCCCTAACAAAGTTTTACACTCCTTACAATCTAATAATTGAACTGGAGTCCTTGCGTTAGGACAGCGTGAAAAAGAGATGAAGAAGCGTGCGCAAGCAGGTTGGAACGGATGGAAAGAGTGTAAGATATTATGTGTGATTAAAATCTGCAAGAATGAAAGGAAAAGCGTACAAGATGGTGGTGAGACCTGCAATGTTGCATGATTTAGAGCAGTGGTTCTCAACCTTTTTGGGGTCCTGGACCCCCTGCATATTCTTGATCAACTCTGAGGACCCCCCCCCTTCCACATAAAAAAACACAACATGACATATTTTTCTTTATGAAGTCTCATTTTGCTGTCCGTTTTCTTTTTTCTTTTCTGGTGCCATCTCTTTTTGATATGAGCCATTTCTCCATGTTGTCTACTCCCCCCACCCTCCCAACCCCCTTTTCCTTCTTCTTTGTGTTACTGTGCTGATTGTCTTCTTTGTTTTTTCTTTTTCTAACACTATTGCAATTTCAAGCGCTAACTTGAACAAGTTAATGAGTTTCCCCCCAAGAGCTTCCTGCAAATATTTCACAATAAAAGCATTTTTTTGTTAATGAATGGTGTACGTCCACTGAAACGATAAGGGACTCATAATTTGAAAAGGATGCAGATCATGTTAAGTTTGTATTAACAGTGTCATACAGTTCTTCAACAATGCAAACGGGTGCAAGATTTCTTAATAAAATACAATGAATTACACTTGTGAAAGAGAGAAAGAAGGTCATGTTACCTTCTGTAGTTTAGGTAGATAAAGGTTTCGGTCACATTTGAGTGAAATAATATTCTATTTCTATAAATGTCAGAGGATCTTTTTAAAATATATATATTTTATTGTAACGGACCCACAGACCCCTTGCAATTACTCCACGGACCACTAGGGGTCTGCGGACCCCTGGTTGAGAAACACTGGTTTAGAGAATGTGGCACTGAGGAAAAGACCGGAGGAGAGGGCAGAGGTTAAAATGTTGAGGTTCTCTTTGGGAGTGATGAGGATGGATAAGATCAGGAATGAGTAAATTAGAAGGACAATATGTGTTAGATGTTTTGGAGAGAAAGTAAGAGAGCTTAGACTGAGATGGTCTGGAAATATAGAGGAGGGATAGTGAATATATTGGTAGAAGGTTGATGAGGTTGGAACTTCCTGGCAGGAGGTCTAGAAGAAGACCAGAGAGGAGATTTATGGATGTAGTGAAGAGGACATGAAGTTAGTTTGTGTGAGAGAAGAAGATGCAGAGGACAAGGTTAGATGGAGACAAATGATTCAATTAGAGACCCCTCAAGGGAAGAACTGCAAGAAAAAGAAAATGTTTGTTGTTGACATTAAATGTGTAATGAAAAAGTCTGTTATATCCTGCACCTTAATCTTTACGTCGTGAAAATGGGACAGAACACATAAGTCAGCCTTATCAAACAATGAAGGCCTGTTATTTCAACCAAAACTGTGAACTCTGTGACTTCTGGTTTCAACTTGACCAACTTGAAAACCCAATAACACATAATGCAGCCCGGCTATATTTTCGAAAGATGTTTTCAAACAAGTGCCTAAGAAAAAAGGAGTATAAGAATAAAGAGCAACTACGTCCACAGAAAGTTCACAGAGTGTGAAATCTTTTTCAAAAGTTCACGCAATTTCCTGAGGGAATACAGTGTCTATGACATGGTTTTATTTGTTTAAAGAAAACAGAAAGCACAGAAAACGATCTAGGCAGCCCCAAACAAAATGACATGGTGGTCTTATATTTGTATCTTTGAGTTGGATGTCGTTTCAAGCAACTTTTTCCTCTTCTTTGCCTTCTTCTTCATCATCGTCATCTCATCATTATTATTATTATTATTATTTATTTATTTCTATTATTGTTATTACATGACAGCATTGTCTTAATTGCAAACAACAAATTGTATGTAGACTTTCAGGTTCAAAGAAGAATATGTATGCCTTTATTCAAATTATTTGTCATTACAGGTAATGGAAGACCAGTGCGCGTTCTTACTGTATTTCACATAAACACTTGGTTTATTTTAACGTTTCTTGCAGCAGAAATGAAACTTTTTCTACAATGAGTATTTCTATTTGCCATATATTTTCAGATTACACATGAATGAGAATAAATACATAGAAACAAACAAATGATCCATAAATGGACTTGCTCGTTTCATATTTTCAGCAGTGTATTTTAAAACAAATCTGTGTCTGAGCTGAGCATTATTCAACTCCCTGGTCACTAAAAGACAGTGACATCCTCTACTGGTCCACAGAAAACCAGACCTTACAAATACAGGCAATAAACTCTCAGTAACAAACAACATATACACGTTTGTACACAAGTTCCCAGGTTTAAATATGTACAGAACCACATCTTCCATACAGACACTTCACATCAGTGACAGAGGGAGCTGCTGCATTGGCATCTTCAGTGTTCATCCCAAACATTCACAGCACAATCACTTTCTGTGTTTTGCTTTTTAGTTCGATGTCCTCGTGGATAAAATTGAAGCTAGTCTGCAGTGATGAAAACCGCCCCGCCTTGTCCTCCTCCTCCTTTTTCCATCGGGTTAATGTTCGTGTGTGAGCTGTAGTCAGCCTCAACCAGCGCTGACCGGTGGTAACGAATGATTATGCCTGGAAGAATGTGTGACTGTTTACAGTTTACGTTTGTGTGTTTATATGTATACGTGACAGTCTTCCACAGTGTAAAGGTCCGTGTCTGAATTTTGTCATCGTTAAAGAGAAGTGGAAGGATCAGATTGAAGAGTTTGTAACACCTGGTTTTGGTGGGGCTTGTTATTGACAGAGATGGAAGGAGTCAGTTCAGCAGTAGCTTCATCACTTGTTTGCTCCAAAAAGTAAATGGGCGAGTACCAAGCGGAGGACCAGGGTTGATTTGTTGTTATTGTTTGTTGGGTTGATAGGTGTGGTCAGGATGGCTCTTTGGAGAACCAGCAGAATTGGCGGAGTGTGTGTTTGGTGTGTGTCACTGGTGGTAAAAGGGCTGCACGTACTCCGGGGGAAAGTAGCCCACATGTCCATGGCAACGACCCCTCCAACGTAGGGAATCTGAGCAGTCAATGAGTTCGATGACATCACCACGAAGGAAACGCAGCTGTGAGGGGTGGTGGGGGGCGAAGTCGAAGAGAGCATGGGCATGATGGGGCCGCTAGAGAAGGAGAAAGAAAGAAGAAGGTGGAGGAAAAGAGGAGAGTGTCATTGGCTAATGTACATCTTACATTTTGGTACAGTCTGTGTAGAAACAACTTCACTGCAAGGAAAATAACATTTCAGAAAGTTCTCATGATCTAATGGAACATAGGTTTTGTCACACGTGAACACAGTTGGTTGTACTTCCTGTCACAGTTGCCCCCGCATGTTGCCTCTGTGGTAGTTTAATGCTCACCGTGTTTGGAACATTTACAGCTTTGTGGTGAAAATGAAACTTGCTGAATCAAAGTCTGTAGAGTGATTTCTTCTTTCTGCCTTTTATTGTGCATGGTTAAAAACTCAGTGGTGTATTTCCAGCATCAGCTGTGCCTTTATACATTACAAATACTCTAAATTTGACTTTATCTATGGCAAAAACAGGTTTTAGTCTGTTTGTAAATGCAGTCTATTCAGGTGTAATTAGGTTAAAAAAAAGACGCTTCTCCTTAAAAACCATGTTCTCTGATTCTACAATGTATTTTGCTCATCATTTGCATAAGATATTTATTAAGCCAGACTTTTGTCAGCTCTACCACTCATATTTAATATTGGTTCCACAAATGAGTTCTTATCGGTTCACTGCACAGACAGATGAAATATGCTGAGATGAAACTACATACGCATACACTGTAATGACTGATAATATACTGACTGATTTTAAAATGAGTACTGAGTCATCGCCGCTGGTGAATAGGTCTGTTACCAAATGCCACATTAGATTTTTAATTTTAATACTCTCCAACAAACATCTATAAAATAAATCTCTTTGGACTTATGACCAACATAAGAATAAATTACGTCATCAAACTGCAAAAAGTGACAGAAAAGTACGTAAAGTGATACGCTGTCACACACAAGTTAGACTAAAGAGATGGAATGACCTTCACCAGGTCAGATTTACAATGTTTAAGGACCAAGGTTGCCATTTAAATCTTTCACTCACATATGCAACAAGCTCCATCACGGACACAACCATTCTTGTGCTTGACGTCGTGCTATGCCTGTAACAACAGTATTCCACTAGTGGGCAAACCAGAGATGCCTTTCTCTGAAGAACTTTTGGATTTGAAGGTTGGAGACAAGAACGAAGGCAAGAAAATTGCATAGGCTTGGTACAAGTAGAAAACTATCACTGCGAGCCCACAGGACAGTATTCACAAGGAGAAAAGCCCATCTGAGCCTTTTCTACGTCTTCTCAGATGTTAGAGACCCATTCATTCTTTATCTTGGCTTTTGAGGCTCTGGCAGAGAAACCGATGTCTCCTCTATGATTGCCCCTTGGGATGAGGCCTGTAAGACCATTAAAGCATTGTCAGTCAAAGATTTTTTTTTTTCTCTTGCAATTGCTTTTGCTCTGTGTTCAAACAAGAAACGATAAGACTGTGCTCGTGATAGTGACAGTATATCTTCTTTCAATCCGTAGCACCACTCAGTAGCCTATTACTAACACTTCCTTTAATTATAATCCTTTTAGAGTCACTATTATAGCTAACACTTCCACATGCTTGTATCAACTCCGCTGGCCTACTTTTTCAATTTAGCAGCTGATAAAATATGTATGTTTTTGTAACTCTAGGTAGAGCGTATTACCAGAGCAGAAGCTTTTAGATGTTTTTCATTTTATAGCAACCAGGCTCACATCACAAGAAATGTTCTGAATGTGATACAAAAATCAATGCAGAGCGATGAATTGTTTTCGCCACCATTGTGGGCAAAACTTATTCCTTTTTATCTCTATTCTGAGACTGTGGGTTTTCTATAACTTTTTTTTCCAGTAGCATTTCCTAACAACAGCTTTGTTTTGTCATAAACAAGGGTAAAATGTACTAAGGGAAGATTTAACACATTAAAGCATAATTTTGTGATTTGGTCTGATATCCAGTATGCGTTTTCACAAAAGACAAACAAACAAACCAAAAAGACATGTACCTTCATGGCACATGACTTTAAATACAGTAAAGGGAAAAAATAAAAGGAAAACAGAGGATGGGCCAGAGAATGATGACCACATAAGGGAACACAGTGACACGCAAAAGCACATACACGATGAGAATATCACCAAAAAAACAACAGCAATATGTTTACTGCTCTGACAGGAAAAGTCTTCAGATGTCTCTGTCTTGTTTTTTTTGTTTTTTTTGTTTCAAGATCAACAAAAGTAGTGCTTTTCTTCTCCCCTGATGGCTGGCCTCCTCAAATCTGTGTTGAGTGTTGAAGTAAAAGCAGTTTAAGAGGAGCAGAATAAAAGTGTCTATTTTCAGGGTGATCATAGTGAACTTCACTAACCTCTTAGCTGTCAGCTGCACTCCCACAGAGGAAAGTGGATGTGGCATGAACTGGGAGTCTGGCAGAAATAGCAATGTATGTTTTGGTTTTGTGTTTGTGTAGGTATTGTTGTTTCATCATCTTCATTGGTTCAAGATGATGGCATCCATGCAGAGGTGGGGACGCACAGGTACGTATACACACTGGTCAGACCACAGGATTAGGATCAAGAGACATGGATTTACAAATCCATAAAATCCTCAGACTTATGCCTCAATGCACCTCGATCTGATCTAGACATGTTATTTGTACACTAATAAAGCTCAGGTGTGAGTAGGTCTGTGTAAGTAAGCTTCAGGTGTGTATTTACATGCAAAATTGTGTGTATGTTGTTGCATGTGATGCTGCATGCAGGACAGCCCCACTCATTTTCCCAAGCAAGCCTGGTCCATCTATTTTGGCATCCACTACAACTCAAAGGGAGCATTCACAGTGGGATATAATTTAATCTTTGACATCAATGAGCTACAGCTTTGTGCTAAATTTGTCTCCGCACAGTAACACATATGACATTTGAAGCTGAAAAACATGCAGCTTGTGTTTGTACTTGGAGAAAAAAAAAATGACAAGGTGTCTCATAGGGCTCCAAGTATTGGATGGGCAAGGAGTTTGTTTGAGGAGAAAGTTTAGTGGCACAGGGACACAGGGAAATTAGACAAGTGTTTGGGGAAGAGACAACAAAAAAAGTAGAGCATTATTTCCTACTCTGCCAAGCAACGATAAGAAGTGATCTAGAGGCATGTAATGAGCTGGAGAAGAATTAGTTTGCAAAGACTAACAGCAGAATAGGAGTGGCAGTACAACAAAGACAAAACAAAACTAACATTGAAACAATTAAACCAACAGCCGACAGTTTATCTGTGTGAAACTGACCCACATAGTCAACAGAAAAAGAAACATTTATGTGAGGAAGAGAATTTCAGTGTGCTAATATACTTCAGGCAATATTCATATTTAACATAAAATATTTACCATGTGGAGCTTTACTCATCTAATTTCATCGTATCTTTGCTTCTGTTAATTTAGGAACCTTTATTGAAAGATCTTATCTTTCCATATTTTTGTGTTGATATAGCATCACTGCTTGAAACTTGCGTGACAGAGGAAGTAAATGGTGTTTGAAAGTAGCAGAACAATTGAGTAAAACATGAATATTTTACAAGCAAACACTGGATTCATGTGACACGCTTACAAAGAGGAATGAGAGCTTCAAGTTTGCATTAAACTGTTGTTGTTTGCCTGCGGCAAAGCTGGAAATGCTCATCCTGCTCTACGGACCACTTTCTGGAATCAACGAGTTATCTGGGCCAATTAATTTTTTATTTTTATTTTATTTTTTTACCATTTTAGTCTATATCAATATCTGTAATTTAAAAAAAAAATCAATAACTGATTAAAAAAATTAAGTAGCTTTCATGTCTTGGAGCCAAATAATGAAACCAGTACGTAGAGGAGTTATTGTAGCTGCATGGATGACAATATTTATCTTATTTATCCATGAGCTGGCGGTTTAACCATAACCTGCAAAAGAAATGATCAAATCCCCTGTGAGGTCACAAAACATTGTCTGTAGAGCTTTTAAGCTTAATTTTCATTGTTTCATATTCACAATGGCACTAAATTGCAATTGTTTTTGCAGATTATGGATATCACACTATTGGTTATATTGTTTTTGGCATCAAGCCTATAAAAAAAAAACTAATTCTTCTAACAACAAAACATCACTAAGAACTGACATTTATTTGGATTTAGATTATTAAAGTGTGATTATTAGGTATCAAGTTTTAATAGAGACCTTTTTTTTGCTTACATAAGAGAAATGTATAAATCCTTTAAACTAACAACTAATTAACTGTCCATAGATTATATACACAAGGATGTTCACACACTGAAGTGCTGGAGCTGCTCAGATTTATTTTCATTTTTTTCCTTACAGAGGAAAATGAGCCTTTTCACCAAGCAGTTTTCAAAACAAACTGGTGCCTTGGTTGCTGATACCTGTACATTTATCAAGTCAGAGAAAAATTACTCTGCCGTCCCTGTAAGAGGAGAATAATGCAGTACCAAACAGCAATGAAATTTAACAAGCAACACCCTGTAAAGGTCTGTTTTAAATGAGAAATAAACCAAGAAATGAAAGCACCATCTGACTTATTCATTCAGCGTTTATATTTTACTCCAAGTGCCTGAGAAAGCTAAATTATTAGTTTGATTTTCACTGAGCTTTTGAGAAGCAGTCACGGCAGACAAGTAGATTCAGTAACACAAGCACGAGCAGGATGACGGAGATCACGCCACAAGTTCTTCAGTCAAGAACACAAGACAACTTTTGTTGGTGGTGAACAACGTAACGGCAAGGCAGTGTTACTGCCAACTGAAGTTGTTTCGTTTGTGCTGCTCCGCCATCTTCAGCCTTATAATATCTCTTTAAATCAAAAGAATTCATGTGTCTGTGAACACATGGACCTTCCCATGACATTTTGTGACAACAATTATGTATCATCACTATGTAATATAGTGTTAAACAGGTTCTGTTGTGTTCTACAAGACTAGATTTTGAAGCCTGTGGAAAGTAAAAGACAATAAAGTAAATACAGACTCCTTTAAGGGATTTGAATCCTTCTGGATCAGTCTCTACTTGAACTAAGATATGACAAATCTTTCAGATCCCCCAACTTTGAATAAACAAACATAGAAATCCTACCAGTGAAACAGCAATCCATTCATCTCAGACTAAAATTGTCTTAAACTAATTCTATTATAAATGGATACCTACTGCAAAGAATGTGGTATGATTGTTTTAAGAAGCTTGTTCAAACAAAGGGATTAATGTGGTTTCACTTCATTTTCAAACGCAAACACAAGGACAGACAAAAATGTGAAAAAAAAATGTCAACAGCTTGAAAGTGATATCAATTTTATTTAAACCTGACATATTCTCACATTTTTCCTCAAACTGCACAGCGCCAATGTTGCTAAGATTCATAACCAGCAGGGAAGCTGGCTGGAACACACCCACCAGTGAGCTGTTTTTAATTTGGCTGGCTTTGCCTCTGCTAAACCAGTATGATAATTTATTATTTCCTTATATTCAAGACTTACTTCACATTCATTTTTTTTCCTCATTTCATCTGAATATCTTCATTTGAAATATCACAACAAAAGAATGAAAGAAGTGCTGCTGGGCCATGGCTTGGCCAGACACAAGGTCCCAAAGCAGAGCTCCAAGGCTGACAGCCAACGGCAGCAAAAGCTGATGCCCGCCATTGGCTTCATGATGGAGGGACCAGTCACGACCATGCATAATTCCACTTGGAAGAGTCCTGAAAGGATTTTCCATGAACAGCTTGGTTCCTTCAGCCAAGCCGGGCTGCTGGTCTCTGTCATGATTTTGGTCACTCCTGGATGCTGCTCACTCTCCTGCCTAATTGCTCATTGTCCTCACCTGTTCTGCTCCCTACTTAAGCTCCTGCCCTTCACTTACTCATTGTGAGATAGTCTGATGTCTTTTGTCACAGCCCTAAAGTCCTGGTTCATGTCAAGCCTTGAGCTGTTTTTTTTTTTTTTGTTGGGGGACCCTGCCTGTCTCTAACCACTGCTTTTGCCTAGTCCTTACCAATGCATGAGAAGGATTTGTTGACCTCCTGTTGCTGAACTTTGCCTGACTCTGACCCCGTTTTGAGTTTATTGAACTATGGATTTTCCTTGCCCAAGACCCTGCTGTGCCTGACCCTGGACTGTCCCTGGACCAAGAAGGGTTGGTTGGTGGATGTGACCCCTTTCATTGAACATCTGAGGACCTTAAGGCCATTTGGGCTCAGTTCATCCAGCCCTGCAGGGACTGGATTCAAGGACCCAGTGACTCCTCATCACCCCCCCCCCTTTTTTTTTTTTTTTCTCCTTTCCCTGGTTCCAACCCAGTCACATTGCTCATTTCTTTTTTTGTGTGTGTTCCAGACCCACCAGTGCTACCAGAACTAAGTGGGACCATGCCATCTCAAGCCATTTTGGTTCCTTTTAATAAACTCTTTTTTTTTTTTCTTTTTTAAAATGTCCCCTTGTCATGGCTGTGTTTTGGGTTCTGGCTGCTAACTTGAACGTTACAGGTCCCAGCTGTTCTCTTCCAGTTGGAATTATGCTGGGACCTCCATTCAGTCATCCCAGTTGCACGATCTCCAGTCTCAGATATTGTTTTGTTGCCGACACGCAGTGACTGCTGTGCTTAGCATGGCTAAGCTAAGATATGTTTGGTCCCCAGATCCTTCCACACCAGTCAGTCACATTTGTCTGTTAGTACAAACCACACAAGTACAAGAAAAGCAAATTCTCTTCAAAATGTGACCATGATTAGTTAGGTTTTCAGTAACAGCTCAGAGGTCAATATAATGGTAAGCTCTAAGTAGCTAAAATAACAGCAATGGTGAGCTGTCAATCAACCATCTGGTTGATCAGCGTTATTAAAATAAATTTATGTAATGTGGTGCATCCGACCCAAGCTGAGTGTTTTTCAAGGCTCAGGAAACCCTTGCAGGTGTTTCGAGTTAATTAGACGATTCAAGTGATTA
>JBAMYA010051125.1:0-32361 GCA_037176975.1 Arrhamphus sclerolepis | reverse complement strand
CAGAAATCATTTGACTGCAGTGATTTCCTCAAAAAGGTTGAGCCACAGAGTATGAAGTTGAGGGTACCATCATTTTTTGTCCAGGCCAGTTTCATTAGTTTGTTTTTTAAAAATGATTCTGTTGAACCAAAATTCAAAAGCAATATCTGATTTTTCTTTTGTTGATTTTCAAAAAATGTTTTTGTTACTACTTTTGTCAGTTTCAAGGTATTTCTGTGACCATGTTTGGTTTTTCTTTCTTTTATGGAAGGGTACCAACAGTTTTGTCCACGTGTGTCTGTGCTCTAGATGATCACCCTCAACACTGAATTCACTGAAGCCACATTTCCAACCTCGTCATTTCTAATTCGCACATCAACTGCAACGATATTTAGGATAAATATGTTGTCTATGGCTCAAATGTTTACTTATACAAAGTATATCATATATGGACTTTGTATATGTGATTCGGATTATTACGTCAAATTACTATTTTCTTTTAAAGTTTGATGTCGCCAACTAAAAAGAGATGACGTAACAGATCACAAACAACCACTCGTGAATCCTGAATAACGTATAACCAGTCAGGGAGACAGCTGACTGAACCAAGAGCAGGAGGATTAAGAAATGTTGGTTAGCCTGGTCTACACAGACTGAATCTCCATGGTAACTTCTCTGCTCCTGCTTTCATGCAACCGACACAAGGCTGGAGTTCAGCCGGGATAAGTGACATGTCCTAGCTTAATCCCTTTTTCTTGGTTTTGTGCAGCAACCCTCAGCAGCTGTTCATATGACTCTTCCGCTGGATTTTGTTTTCTTGATTAGCGTTTAGTTGAGCACTGCTGGCCAAACACTTGAGGATTTTTAACTCGTGTCTGATTTTTAAAAACATGGAGGACCACAGGTATGAGGACAGTTTTTAGATGTTTATATGTGCGTCTTGCACAGGAAGTAATGTAACTTCTACAAGCTGCTGTTCCTTTTTGTACATTGGTTCTGGTTCTAACCTCTGTCATGTTTGTGAGCTGCAAAAGCACATAAAATCTGGATTGTGTTGCTACCTCGCATGTTTACCCGTCGCTGGTTATTACAGGTATTCCTTCGGTGGCAAGAATTGTACATATCAAACGAGGCTGATATTTACGATTTGAGATCAGGGAGGTTCCTCGGCTGGAGCAGTAAAAATAATCATATTGGCACAAGACTATTTGGACAAATATTTGATTGCGAGAAATTACAGAACTGGACATACCCATACATTTGTTTGTGGGGCTCTGACTGGGCTCATAATTAGTCGAAGGTTTTCTAGTGTGTAGCCTGGTGGAAGTATTCCTGAGGAGAATTCTCAGCTCAGCAAAGAATGAATAATACAACACAATTCACACTTCACACAGGTTTTTGTCTTTTTCCAAAACACATACTCCATTTGGCTCCTGTCTCAATAATCTGTGCAATCCACTCCACTTTAATGGTTAACCTCCTTCAGAAAAGGTCAAAACAAACGGTTCTACACATCTGACAGGGTATGACAATCTTCTGTTTTGGACTCCATTTCCCAGAGATCAGCAACTTTTGCTGCTTGTGTTAATGGTGGCAGACCTATTTGGAGGTTGTCCTTTTCATGTGCATTCATTAAAATGGGTCAGCTTTGCAAAACAAATGAAGTTGCGTCCTCAGATCTGTGGAGGATATAAAATACATTTTTGCAGAGTGTGGTGAGACACAGCACACACTGTAGCCAAGCAGTAACAAATCATCACATGCCATTATGGATGTGCCAGAGCTTGCTGTTAGATTTCCTGTCAGCTTGTATTGAGGCTTTTAGATTGAAAGCATTGAAGTTATTGGTACTCGAGCGGTGGCTTGACAGTAAAAGGGTCAGGTTTGAACGCGCAGGTTAAAATCTTCAAATGTCAGACCAGAGCCTTGATGGACCTCTTGGTGTTGTGAAATACGAAATGACCAACCTCTAGAAGTTGATTGTTTTCACTTGTTTAACTAGTTTCCTCTGATCCAACCTTGAGCTTGAAGGTATGCATTTTTTGTGGCCTTGTCAGCAGCGTTTCCCTGACAGAGGGAGAATTTTGGTGCTTTTTCAAAGATCAGTGTTGCTACGGCTGTTGCAGCTGTGAAGTTACCGCCATTATGCTCATTCTGCAGTATTTTTAAAATGCAGTGCAAATATTTCACAGCTCGTGTAGATTTAATTCTTAAAACCACCTCTCCACCACATTTTATCCTTGATTGTTTGTTTTATTTATTAAAGTTTTCTTATTAAGCTTAGGTGTTTCACCTTTCTATGCTTCCAGTCTCTTACAATCTCTACAAATATTCGGCTTTTCAGTCTTTAAGCCTCGTGTCACAGCTTTTTCCCCACTGCTGACTTTTTTTTTTCTGTCTCACCTCTCACTGAACGCTCCATCTCATTTTCTATTTCTGTCTTTGTCCTCTCCTCGTTGCGCCATCTTCTCCTCCTGTCCACGTCAGTGTTCTCTGGATTCCTACAAACTCCCCTGCTCACAGCACCATCACTTCTACCGTCTCCTTCAAAAATCTTTTTTTCCCACTTTAATTGTGGCAGGGTAAATGTTCCAAGCTAATGCACTGTCATGAGTTATGTTTTGATGATATGAATGAAGAGCTCGGTTAAGTGAATCATTTGGCATGTTTGACAGGTTGCTGTATCCTCCATTTACTTGATTTTATATCAAGAAATCCTCTATGACATTTTATTGTTCATCATTTTCTGTTCTTGGCTTTCTTTTTTTTTTTTTTTTAGACAAGCTTTATCTCTTTTTTATTCTAAAGCCTGACTATGTGACAGAGTAGCAGCACACAATAGAAGGACTCTGAAACCCAAGTTTCTAAGTGGAGTTCAACTATGATTCATGTTGCTCTTTGATTTTCTTTGTGTGACATGTAAAGATGTCAAAAGAATAGCAATTATGTAATCATGTCATGTTTTGGCTGACAGTATAAAGCCTATCATTTTGAATGTGACCTTAATTTTGATGTGCCAAGTCTGTGTGCTTAATATCAACATCTGTTCCCAAATTGAAAATGATTTTGAAATCCAAAACTTGAAAAAGTCCTTTACACTTTCTTCTTGTCTTTTCTTTCTTTCTTTGTTTTTTTTTTTTTTGTAATTTTTCCAGTGGACCACTGGTCTCCATTTTTACCCTGTCTCCTTCATTTCCTCTATCATGCCAACCAGCTGCATTCATGAAGTCCGGAAATGTCTCCACTTCGGTCTTTCCATCCTGGCTGGCAGCACCATCTCCAACGTCCTCCTATCAGAGTATTCACTCTCCCTCCTCTTTATATGCCTAATCCAGCTCAATCTAACATCTCTTATTTTATCGCCATCTCTCTCTGCTTGTTCCTCTGATGGGCTCATTTTTAACCCGACCGGTCCTTGTCACTCACAGAGAAAATCTTCTGCTCTGGCACATCCAGCTCTACTTTTTTGTGTCATAGTCCTGCTTTCTCCAAGTGACAAAGAAGTGCTGACCTCTCTACTGTCTTGCGACTCTTGTGTCATAGATAACTCCAAACAAGCTTCTCCGACTACTCCGCCCTGCCTGTCCATATTCCATAGGTTCACTTAATCTTGCAGCCTATCTGTCACCATAGAAAACGGGAAAGGGCGCAGGGTTGATCCTTGATGCGGTCCCATTTTCACCTGAACCCATCTGTTAATCCTACTGGTCACATCACTGTTGCCATGCTGCACCCATGCATGCCCTGGTCTATGCTTCCTCATGCAATATCAAGATACATAAGCCATCTTCCATAAAAGCAATAGATCTTTTATCAAATGCAGAATGAAGTACAAAATCAAGTAAAACTAAAATAGAAGGGGAACAAAGAACTATCTTGAGTGACGGAAGAACAAAGAGCCCTGCAATACACCGGCCCCCACAAAGCTGCTTCAGCATTACAAAAGCTACTGTGCTACGGCTGAAGTCAGATGAGAAATAAAACTCTGTGTGGCATTATCAGACAGTTATACAATTTGGTTGTTCAGGCTGACCTTTAATGTAGTGCATTTAATTTAAAATAAGTTAATGGATTTTATATTGTAAAGGCGAGCTTCTGCTTTTTCAGCTTTAATGTCAGTAGGTTTGCAGCAATGGTACAAAAAAAGGTTGCGTGACAGATTAGGCCCTTTTTATGACGCAGGGCCCTAATTTAAAGGGTTTAAAACTGTTTAATGCTTGGATACTGAATGTTTCTTTGGAAGCGGTGCATCATTTTGACAAGAAAGAAATAGTCCACACATAGCCCAGCAAACTGCTAAGGGATTTCTTTCTTCCACTTTATTTATTAATTCATCCATCCATCTATCCATTTATTTGTACAACACCATAACAATTCACAACAACATACTCAGAAAGCAACCAAGGTCAATGCAGTCCAGTTATAGAGTTGGAGCTCGACGAGAGAAAGAGATCAACAAACACGGAGAAATTGGTAAAGGGATATCTGGCTGTGAGTCACAAAAGAGAACATTGGTAATTGCAATAACAAGACATTTACATTATAGAATTGTAAAGATAATAGAGTGAGGAAAGAGGCCAGTGCAACATGGGAGCTTTGTCAGTAGTCTCGGCCTATAGCAGCATGTTTAAAGAGGTGCCTCAGGTCAGCAGTGCCTATATGCTTTAAAGGCCTTTCACATAGGATGTAATATGTGCTGTGCTCGAAGCGGAGGTTATGGTGCAACACAAGATACAAGGGCGCACAAGCACAAATGTTCATGTAGGGCGCCAGTTGCTAGGCAGCCAAAAAGCTTTCTAGCATTGGTTGGCAGATAAATAGTGGTTAAGTAGTTCTTTGAGTTGCAGAGACGGATGCATCATCCTTCTTGACACTGTCCAGAGTTCTGGCTTTGGATCTATTGATGACGAGAAGGAGATGAACTCCAATAAAGAAGATGAGTGAGTGGGTTGATGATGTCCTCAAGCATAGACATGCGTTGGTAGAGTTTAGGCTCATCTACAAGCTGCAGCTGTACACTGATCTTTTTTCAGAAAACAAAAAAAAAGAAAAAGACAGCAAAACCTGTTGTTGGACATTTCTTTCTTTACACCCAAATTAAGTCCTCATGCCGTAGTATGTCTTCAAAATCATCTTGCTTTGTTCTCTGTCGGACGATCTGTAAGTAGACGTGGTCTTGTCACAGCTCACTGCATCCTAGTTAACCATATTCTAACGTCAGCGCATGACACACGGAAGACACACTGGCAACTTGCTTGGCACACATTGAAATGAATGGGTTTGAGTATCTGAAAAGGTATTTTCTTAAAAAAAAAAGAGAGAAAAAAAAGGTTTTCTTTAAAAGTAGCGATGGTGTCTGTGTACCGAGCGCAAGCTGGGAACTGGTTCAACAAGAGAAGGAACTGATGACTGGGATCTGTGCCTCCCATTCCTACTTTTGGAAACACAAGCAGCCTGCAAGCTGAAAGCAAAGGGCTCTGTTGGAGTAATATTGAACTTTGGGTTCTTCAAGAAGGAGTTTAGGCTTTATAGAATATGAAGGGAGATCAATTTTAAGTTCTATCCTGGATTTTTGACAATTAAAACATTCAAATGAAACAGTCCCACCAAAGATCATTTTCATTTGAAAATGGGTCATATCTAAGCCATCTTCCAGCTCAGCATCCATCTTGATATCTGCTGCACACCTCTGAAGTTTAATGAAGGCATCATTTACATTATTGTTGGTGACGTCTGGCAATAGAGATAATTATAGCTCCATTCTAAAGCTCTTTTTTCTACATGGGCAGGTTAGCATTTCATTTACAGGATGGACACACACACTGACATGCAGATTAACTTGGTGGAAATAATACAACCTCTTAGGTGTGTGGCTGGTAGAAACGTAGAGAAAGAGGAAAAGGAGAGCGGAAGCATATTGAGGCAGTCAGAATTGGAAAGAAGGTACGCTGCTTTGGCCTCACGGCCCCAAGGTGTCTCCTGGTTCTTGAATGGACATCATTATGTCTGATGCTGTCAGTTCTGGGCCAAACTGAAGTGTGAGCACTCTATTCTTCCGGCATTGAGCTGTCAATTTCTCACTCACTCACTCAAGCAATCATCTTTCCAACTCTCTCTCCTTTTGGCTGTCCTTCCCCTCCACATTGTCTTCCTCCATCATGTGCCAGCAGCAGAGACAGGGATTTATTTCAACACAATTTAAATGAACTATAAACTGACACAATGATTGAGTTATCTCTCTCTCTCTCTCTCTCCGTATATATTTTAATTTTTTTGCAGTATTCTACATTATGCTATGTGGTCTTTGTCGTCCTTTTTTTCTACGCATCAAGTTCAGTATGTGCATTTGATAAAATGAACTCCTGCAAAGGCTTCTGTCAGTCACAATATCACATTTGTAAGGAAAATATCAGCTTTACTAAAGCATTTGTTTGTTACAACTCTGCAACCCTGTCCTTGATGTTATATTCATGTCAGTGTAACTGAAAGACACTGAAAGAATAAAGTTCTCTTTTTTGTCCTTCAGGTGTTGCTAACTAGTGAACTTCCAGAGAGAGACTTCCAGAGATTAACACTCGTGGTAGGGTTACCCAAAAGTGAAAAATAAGTTCAGTTTCATACTTTTCAGGGAACAAAGCAGAGCAACTTACAAGTTCCACACAGTTATGGGAACTTTGACAACAGAGTTTGGAAGAACTTTCTGAAGAATACTTTATTTCCATTGTAGAAAAAAAAAAAAATCCCAAGAGGTTGTTCAACTGTTATTAAAGGTTACTTCGAGTCAAAAATTGGTTTATAAATTAATTCCATGATTTCTTCTTTAACCTAAGTTGTTTTTTTTTTGTCCTATGCTTTCATTTCAAATTATAATGAGACTTTAAACTGCATTATTTTAAGCAATAAAGTGGAAAAATTAGGGTGTTTTTTATTTTTTTTTATTTTGGAGCAGTCAGCAAATTGGGTTTAATGTAACAAAAAAAAAAGTCTCTAGCGGCAACTGGCTGTAAAGTTCTATGGAATGAATATTTTTCCCCAAATGCAGAGTTTTTGGTTAAATAGAGGCTAATTGGGCCTCTGATATATATCAATCCTTTGAAGTTTTAATTATCCTCTGAATCCAACATCGTCTTTAACTTTATGAACACCGTAAGTGAATTTTTCTTTTCTTAAAATTACAATCCATCCATCCATCCATCCATCCCCACTTCTTGTTATTCAGGGTCACTGGGTCTGCTGGGACTTATCCCAGCTGTCTTTCGGACGAAGGGCGGAGTTCACCCTGAACAGCCTGCCAGTAACATGAGTCAATCATAATTTTCCACATATTCCTTACTCAAGTTGTTTGCATGTCTTGCATTTCTGTTATTACTAAGGATATTAAAATGTCAACGGGGACTGCAGGCCTGAAATTAATTACTTCCCCAGGTCACATTGACCCTTCATTTATTATTTATTGCCACCAACTTTGCAGTACAGACTTTGTAGTACAGAGGCTACTGTAGGCTTCAGCAAATATTTCAAATGTTTAATGATCTTCTCAATGTTATAGCTCACTTGCTTTACAGTAAACCTTTTAGTTGTTGATAAATCATGAGATCATCTACATCATCTTCAGTGTTGTCAGGCTTTGTATGTTGGGCTTGCTCCCTTTCTTTTCTTTCTTATTTCCAATCATAGCTGTCCATTAGTATCACTGCACTGCTTTCAGCACTTTTTCAAGTATGTAATTGTCTTCCTACAAGCACAGTCTCTTGGATGAAACAGTGTATTTTTTTTTTCCCTTTTTGCAAAGGTAAGAACACTGAAAGCAGTGTTGAGAAATATCAGAACTGCTCTTTGCCTTCCACTCACACATATTTGCATGAAAATCTGTTAACACCTTTTGAGGCAAACGTGATTGATAGAATTTAAATTATTTGAGACCACTCACAGCCCTGAGAGAAGAAGAGAAGGGGAACAAAGGTCACTGGTGACATTATTTGCATCTAACGCCAGAAAATTTGCCTCTAGAAAGAGGTCCCAACACTGGTTTGATCAGACCCCTGAGATGAGTCGAAGCGGCCCTTAAACAAAGCCTTCATCCTACTTAAAGAGATCACAGAAAAAGAGAAGAAAGCTGTTTTCCCCTCTTGGTGCAGCCTGTACAATTGAAACTATCCGTGATGCACAAAGCACGATATAAAGTTTGATTTGAAAAAAAGGGAATTATAGGAGAGATAAAATTGCATTTCCTTCTCATCAGTACTGGAAATGATTTAGACCAGCGGAAATTTGAATATGAAATTCAGAAGAAACGGCAATCAGTCATATTGTGTGGAGCTCTGTTGAGGATTTTTCAAGGAAATGGCATGTTTGAGTTCACTGGGAGGACAGGTAGTATTTTACCAAAATGAGATGCAATAAAAGCTGACAGCTCAGAGGCTTTCATCTGCCACGTTACAGCAAATAATCATCTACTCCGTGGAATCTGGGTGCCTGTAGCACAACACAAAATGAAAATTAAACAAATTTCCTCTGTTTTTGACCATCTGGACATTCTTTGTAAATAAGCAACCATAAAAAACAAAAATCATTAAAACCTTAATAAGCTGTGTAGAAAGCTATTTTGAAATCAATCTGGCTCACGTCTTATGACTGAGCATATGCCAGAGGTCATTTAATATTCCTGAGTTCACATAATATGAAGGTAAGACTACTATTCTTATCTCAGTCATGATAGATGAGCGTGAAGATACAGCGTACCCCTACATAGTCCAAATGGCTTCCTAATAATTAAGTAGTCACTGGTAATATATGACCACCAGTGTGGTGGGTTATCAGTACATTTGAGTCTGCTCTGGAACAAGCTGACTTTAAAATTAGCACGCAAAACGTACGTGAAATTGAAATTCGATTACCCCAAGATTTAATCATTTCAGTCACCTTTTGATTTCTGTATCTTCGCGTGTTGATGAGCTATGATTACAAAATACGTGGCAATCTTAACCGAGCCTTAGCTTCCTGAGCAGGAATATGACAAGCTAACAAAAGAAAACAGAATACTGAAGCACGCTGAAGAGCTTTGCTGGAGGAGCGAATTGTTTCCGCTGTGTCGTTAATAAAAGTAATTTGCTGAACATCATCACTACTCAAATGGGGTAAATCAAGTCTCTTACATTTTGCCTATGTCCTTCATTTTCAGCATGCGGACCACTGTGTAATCAAGGATTACAACCATGCTAATGAATTTTCAGAGGAAAAACACTGTGCTTTTTTTTCATTTTTTTTTAATTTTATTTGACATCTTTGCTGGTATTAAAGGGTATTTTTTTAGGCATCACAGTGTGAATAATTACTGTATAGTTGCCTCTTTCAGATTCTACATCCTAGTCATGAAATCAATGCATACAACAAAGGACTAACGCTGGCTAATGGAGGATTTTGAGATTCACATTTAATAAGATTTCTCTCATCAATTTCAGTGAATAAACACTGACAAACTCTTGACTAATACAAGTGTATATTTTAGTATTCTAGTGTGCTCTGGTCACTGCAGTAAAGCGGATGATCTGGCTTTGTTTTTTTTTCATTTAATTTTTTTTTTTTTTTTTGTGATGACGGCTAATAGCATCACATTAGCCTTTGCCCTTTGCTAGTGCTTTTACTTTGTTTGAAATGACCAGATCTGGAGATCACACCAGGACTTCCAACGTCTTGCATCAGCTTTGGTTTTACTCAGTCAGAAGCCCCCTTGGTTTCCTGGTAGCAGTGTTTTTGCTTTTTTCTTTATTTTTTACAAAAACACGTTCCTGTTCTAGGGCCACAATCATGGCAAACAGAAACGCTACAATCATCTTTTGCTCCTCCAATATTTTTCGTGTCATTTTAGCTTGTTTTTCTTCTCACTTCTTCATTGTGTCTGACACCTTCTTCTTTTCTTTTTTTGGTAGTTGACAAAGAGCGAAAGCGGTGTGCTACCACCACCGTGTGGTTTGGAACGGTAGTGCGCATGCAACCGGCCTTGTCACTGTAAGTGGAGACACGCTGGCTGAAAGGACTGAGGAGGTCGGTCCTGTGAGAGGTTCCCGCTAATGGAAACGCACATGAAATATCCATTTGAATTGTTCTGAGACTGGCCCATCTCCCCTGACCAGTTTTCACTGGAAGACCCTATTCCCCTGAGATCATAGCTTCTAGGATCATTTTGGCACATCAAAGGGTCTGAAGAAAGGCACATGACTCCAACAGGTTGATTGGTGCAGTTCCAATGTGGTGAAAAGAGAGGTGAAACAAAAGGCAAAGCTCTCTTTTTTTTTTTTTTTAAAATCAGTCAATCTATGTTCCAGTGACTGTCATACAGGGAAGACTCCACCCAGAGAGAGGAGCCAGCTCCAGGTGGTTCAGGTATCTGGTTAGGATGTATCCTGTACACTTCTCCTGGGAGGTGTTTCCAGTATTTCTGACTGGGAGGAGGCCCTGAGGCAGACCCTGGACATGCTGGAGAGATATCTCTCTGATGGTTTAGAAAAGCCTTGCTATTTCCCCAGAAGGGCAACAGGAAGTGGCTGGCAAGAGCCAGGTCTGGGCCTCCCTGCTGCCCCAGCGAGCCAAACTCGGATAACTAGTTGTTAATTGATGGATGTCAGAAAGATTTAAAAGCCAATTATAGTGTTTTCTACCAATTTTTTTTTTTTAAATTACTTCACTTAAAAAACAAATCAATTTAATTGAGCAAAAAGCAGCACCCAGTACCTCACTTTTTATTTATATATCAGTTTTCTTCTTGCTGTTGTGGGTTTTTAATGTTGAAAACAACCTGTGAAAAGAGATAAGTGCCTCCAGAGACAGTATGAGAATTGCAAATTTTATTTCATTACCATTTGGCGCCCCTAGCAAAAACCCACCACAATATGGCATGTTTACAAGGGAAAATAGGATTGCTGCTCCTGAATTCAAGATTCATATGTATCATTTCCAGCGGACTTCACCAGAAAACTGATGGCTGGTCAAATTTTAAAGAGGCTGGAATGATCAATGCTGCTGTCCAAATGTCCAAAGCTAAAGGAGAAATGAATGAAAGAAAAACGATCAGAAGCTCAGCCTCCTTGGACCAGACTTAACGTTTGTCACACAGTCACCATCTCTGAATTTCAGGCTTTGTTGCTTCTCAGTACAACCTAATTTTTCATTTTGCAAACGCTTCACAAATATACAGCAGCATGAAAATACTGTTTACAAAGAATGATTAACCCCCGCCACAATCCTTTTCATGTCTTCAATAAATGTTTTGTTCCCTAAACGTAACCAGAATGTTTTGGTGTCTTTTTGTGGTTGAAGATCTTTTTTTTTTCTTCACATTTAGACATCCTGTTTAGTGCTGAACTTATTCTTACGCACTCCCCCTCCCCGGTCCCTCTATATTCGGAGTATTTATGAAGCACCTTTATAGATGATGCATGATGGCAGGGAAAAGTGACATAAGTCATTATTTAGGTTGGCACACTTGTTAATGGTGCCATGCGGACTGCGTCTCACAATTTTACTTGAGCAATAAAAGTTTGAGTAAGACTGTATGAGATTCGTATAATTCTATGAGCAGGCACTTCTAGATTTTAGGCCAAATACATCTGTGAAAGGAATACTAATGAATTTTTTTTTTTTTTTCCTCCTTTGAATGATGGCTGAAAGACAATCCCACCTTCCATGGCTGCCAACAAAGGGCTAACACACTTGCCTTTATCTTAACACAAGCAATGTGGCACCATGCCTTGCTCATAATGTCAATCATCAAGTCTTAACTTCTGTGAGCAATGGATGAGCAGTGGATTCGTGAATAATGTATTTGTTGTAAGTACTGGACTTGGCAAGTTTAGCATATTGGCATTCAATCAATGTTGAACTGCAGCTTGACAGACAGTTATTTATTTATTTATTTTCAGTTTTTAGAATTATCCTTGGCTACTTTGCAGCAGCAGTCTGCCCAGACCTGTCTACAGGACCTCCCCTGTGCTCATCGTACGCGCACCGATTACCTTGGTGAATAGCAGCCTGCATTTGGCTCCCTTAGTTCAGTTTGATTTAGATGACGCCAAATTATAACATCATCTCTGCCTAATTTACATACATTGGGGGAAGCCTTTATATTCCAAAAGAGAGAAACATAACAACTCTGGCTTGTGGAAGCACTTGACAGCAATTTAGAGAAAAAAAAAAGAAAAAAACAAAAACAAAATAAATCCCTTTAACCATGTGGAAAACTCCTGAATGGTGCTGGCCAACCGAGTGGGTACAGACAATCTAAAACATGGACATTTTTAAATTATTTCTTTATCTCTATTGAAGTCAGCTTACATGAACTCATTTGACAGTTGGATTAAAACTACTAAGCTTTGAGCGCGTATACATTATTTTATTTAGTAGCTAATAGACTGCTTGTAAATAGCATCAATTTTCACCACAAGTTGTACCTGTTCGAACAAGATTAGATTTAAAAAAAAAAAAAAAAAAACATAGTTTTCTTACTTTTCTGCCACATGCAGCAACATGACGTGTGTCAAGCTCCAGGACTGATGTCTCGATTATGGATACATGAAGGGGATGATCTTTCCAAGGGACTCTTTTCTGTGTATATGTATAAGTTTTATAGATGCCATTTAGCTGCCACTGACCCCACAATATAAGGTTGTTCTTTTGGGAGTCTAGGAGCCACAGACAGTTGTCAGATGACCCCCAAACACTGACTTTAGAGATGTTTGTCACACTGCGGTTTCAGGTCTATTGATGCATATATTTACAGTATCATGTATGCATGTCAACACAATGCCAAGAGGGAATGAGTCAGGCACTGGGCTTAGAAAAGCAAATGTTACTGCACATCAATCAAGAAAGGGGCATAAAAACATGTCCAATAAATGTGAAGTTTCAGAATTTGATCTTTCAGCCTCATATTATGTGAAGTTTGTTCTGAAAAGAAACTTTAGCTCTTCCTCAGGAAAGTAACATTTTTAAAATAAACATTTTTGTTTTTATCTATGATCTGCTTTCCCGTACACTCAGATATATTGCCTTCAGCTAAGTTCAAGAAAGCCTTTACCTTGTCTTCAAGCCTTGCGTGCAGTTTTACACTGGTTTGTGCAGCTATTTCACCCTCACTCTGGGCACGGATATGAGGCCAGTTGTACACTTGGGGCAAGTGCAAAAATGTCTAATTTCATTTAATTAGCCCATAAGGAGGACAGAAGCCTTTTTACGTACCACTGTTAACTATATTCTTGCACGGCAAGTTACACCATATGTATAAAGGTCAAAATGTTCTTTATATGTTCGGCTTTGCTCTGGTTGTGTCTTACTGGTGTCTGCAGGGGAGGGAATGGTACAAGCTGCCTCTCATGGAGGCAGCTTGTACCATTCTTGGCATTATTCCCACATGATCTCTTTCATAGCTGTGATGTTCCCTGATTTTAGCAGGATACTAAACACATGGTCAGCTGCTGCTTCGAGGACTGTGCCAGTGCCATGATGGCCTGCGTCCAAGCATTGCAGCAAGGAAAGTACCGCTCCCTGTCTTGTTATACAACGTAAATTAATTTAACGTATACCTGCAAGGTTTGGTGCGTGTGTGTGAAAGTGTGTGCATGTGTAGATAGATGGATAGACAGGTAGAGGGATGGATAAAATTCTCACTGTGAGTTAACAGTTTGTATGATGCCTTGGCAACGTTACAGTGCACACTGATTTATAACCATGTGCATGTTGAGTATATTGCAGTGACTTTTTTACGCCCCTGAACAGGGTCTGTGTGGACCGCCGCTCAGTCATAGATATACTCTATTTGATGGAAAACAACATAACAGAATAGTTCTCTGGAATATGAAAGTCGAAACTGCTTCCTATCTTTTTTTTCCCCCCATGTTTAGGGTGCAAATTGTGAGACAAATAAAAACAATCACAAGCAAAAAGAAAATAAATCATAGCTTATTCTATCTCTGTTTACTGCCCCTTTTAAGTGTATCAGCCCTGCAGCTCGCTTCACTTAAGAAATATTCATGTAAAGACAACACATTTTATTTTTTCCTGTCTACCTATAGCCTGTGAATGAACCGACTAAACTGTTCATTACAAATCTTATTGGTGCTATCATATCCTGGCCCTTTAGATTGCAGCAAAACTTGATTCTGTAGAATTAAGTGCCATTGGTACTTTGACTCTGTAAGTTATTTCATAAGGTAATTTTAGCAGTTTGGCATGAGTGACACTCTGTCCCTGATAGTGCGGATGTAGCTATCAGACACGTGAGCGAGCTCAGATTACATGCAGTGAAGAGGACGTGGTTATCTGTGTGAGTTTTATGTTCTCTCTGCTTGTGAGTGAAAGCTAATGTGGAATATTCTGTGGTATACCAACTGCACTTGAACCGTACCTGTGGGTAAACATGCTTGAAAAAGAAAAAAGAAATAAAAAAAAGGCCCGGTTCTGTCCCTTTCCACATGATTATTTGGGATTACTCGCTTCCTCTAGAATTTGGAAGGTTGTGTTGCATCCACACTGCTATCCATTAAGCCACTTATTTTATGTAAGGTCGCTTGGGGCTGGAGTCTATTTTGGAAACGGCTGGGGAAAAAGACGGGGTAAACCTTGACAAATGACAGAGATTACAGACATAAAAGAACATCAACTAAAAAAAAAAAAAAAAAAAGAGCAGAAACCCTGAAAAGCCAGGGAAAAAACAAAAACAAAAAAGTGACTCTATGAACAATGATCCCATGAATTTTCTTTTCCAATTAAGTATGTTATATCTCAGTAAACTCGAAGAACATTCCCAGACACAAGTGTGTGCAAACGTGCTGATGCCCAAAACCTTCACAGTCCTGGTATCCTTTTTTCACGCACACTGAAGATCCAGCTTGAAAAGAAAAATCTGTGAAAAGAACCACTTGCTCTGCTAGGCAGGACTCATGACTACACCAAACTAGTTCTCTTTTCATTTTTAATTTCCAGTTACAGTGAAAATAAAAGATCGTGTAAACCACTTAGAGTTTAGCTTTTAGATAGATAAAACTCAAGTGGTATGCCCACTCCATCTTTGTCTCTTTCCCCCTTTTTCTAATGTGTTTATTCAATCACCTTCCCTCTAACTGTTGTGTTGCCTGGGTAACAGTAACTGATAGCGACCAGTTGGTTTGGGGAGCAAAATAAATGCTGAAGGGTGAAGCTTATTGGATAACGCTGTTCATTTATGTGCTCTTGACTCTGTGAGTTTCCATGAACAGATGTTTGTTTGATATTATGTGATTTTTATAGTGTTATTCTAAAGAACCAATGTGGAAACATGTTTAAATTGGTGTTTATACAGTTGTGTGAAAAAGGAAAGAGCACCCACTGTAATTTTTCCTTTCTGATCAGGTCTTAAAATTCAGGAAGAATTGCAGCATTCTGCATTCTGAGGATGGTCCCTTTCCCTTTGTTGCAGTCAACAACACAAAGCAACAAAAAGTCTATGATGTCTCTGATCACTGAATGCTTTATTTAGTGGTTTCTGAATACATCCCAGCATGCTGTAGTTTCTACCTGGTTGTTCCAGTGGAGTACACACTGGTCTGGGCTCAGATTCACCATGCTTGTTGCTTCTGCTGCTGCTGGAGGTCTAAATCAGTTCGGTCAAAGCAGGGCAAGAAGGTTTCCTGAGGAGCAGGAACCTTAAGTCCGGTGACAAAGTTCATAATTTGGTCCGTCCTGCTAAGCCTGGCTCTTTCACCACTATGGCCAAATGTCAAGTGGTATATCTTTCCTCGCTTTGTCCTGTTTGACTTGTTTAGATGTGTAAGCTAGGTCTTTTGGGAAGGTTTATCTCACCTTTCTTGGGAAGTGTTGAGTGATGTCAATCCTCTGCCACTGTTATGCCTTTCTGCATTCATTCATTCATTCATTCATTCATTCATTCATTCATTCATTCATTCATTTTTTCCTCTGTTGTAACCCCTTTACTGCTTCCCCAGCCCAGTTTGTGTTCCCAGTGGTAGAATGAAATAGTGAGCTGTTTTGCTTCTATGCATTTCACTAAGCACAGCACGGTGGAACAAACTGGCCGTGTGAATAGGACCAGGGACTTGTATACAGTCAAATATGAAAAACTTAACTGGTAAAACTAAATTGAACTTTACTGGTGTGGTTGCCATGTTACTCAAACAGGAACATTGGTCATTTCAATCTGCTGCTATGTCAGTGGATCGTATATGTTCTCCATAAGAAGAAAAAATAAGTGCGGTTTGTAGTCTTTTTACATTTTTCTGTAATCTATCACAGTGTGTAGATAAGATTGGTTTGTTCTGTCCAGTACCACCCAAACCCTTTTATTAATCTTTGTGTCAAAATCTGTGCTTTTTCAGAAAAAGGAGCAGTTCACGTTGCTGAATTTGTTGATGATGATGTTGCTGGAGATGGACAATCATGGGATGACTAACGTTCTGTCTACATTCCCTCTGCTTGAAACAGGCATCAACTGACCTGTTGCTCTGTTGGTCTATGGTTTGATTGATCGATTGATTGATTGATTGGTTGATAGATTGATTGTGTAGGAGGTTGCACAGGTCAAACCATACAAGATACAGAATTCAGTTACAAAAAAGGAGCCAAGAGGTTTCCTCCCTCTCTTATGTGTGTGTGTGTGTGTGTATATATATTTATATATATATATTGACAAATGGACCTTTCTAATGTCATATGGCATTTGGAAAGACTGCCTACCTTTTTCATCTTTGTCTTGTCCTAGTGTCACAATAGATTCATCTCAATTCTTTCTTCTCTTTCAATTGCCCCTTGAAGCACAGTGATTAACTTCTTGAGATTATTTCCAATTAATGTATATTTAAACTTCTGGTTTGCTCTTCCCTTAATGCTAATCATAACAGATGTGTCCCACTAGCAGCCATTAATGACTCAAGAACTAAATTGGGAACATTTGTACAATTTGAATTGGACTTGGAATACTTCTGTGTCCGTACTTATGCTATATATTAGCATTTTCAAGGCAACTATCGTGTTTCTGTTGGAGGATCGTGTTTCAGTTTGTCCTGTCTTCCTAACCAAGCTGAAAAAGCAGACTATGTTTCTCTCTGTTCCTTTACTCTTCAACCTGAAGTCCTAGGTGAAAGCAGGTGTCAAAATAAGCACTTGGTGTAACAGGAAATGTTTGTTGAGGTGTCATTGAACTGAGAGGGCATTACTGTGATGCCTGCAACATGGGGAGAAGCCATTGATTTGGGCTTTGAGGAGAAGAGTGGGAGTGAAGACGAAAGTGAAATTTTGATTGCATATGGCATGAATGGACAAAGACTATGTTCCCCTTCAGCTGCTGGCACTCGCTGACAGGTCTACTCTTTCCTAAGATTTTTTGGTAGCACTTGGCCGGCAGCTGCAGATACAAATACAGGCTTCACTTCAAGCTAAACGACAGGGAATATAACAAGCACCAAGGCCCATGCTGCCTCTGATAGAAGTGCACGAGCACAAGAACACACAGACATATAAAAGCTCCTAATCACACATGGCTCCATTGCACCCGCAAGCTTTCAAGGCAGGAATATTTCTGTTTCTAGTGGGGAGCAAAATCATTTATTTCACAGATTTAGTCTTGGGTTTATTCTGCATTCTGTTAAATACCAAACAATAGCGCCTGACAATAATGCAGAAAGAATAAAGTAATCTTTGTAAGCCTAAAAAAAACATTTAGAAAATGTAGGCTCCAAGCAAAATAAGGAAGCTGAATTAATATGTGTCTACCCCATTTTCCTCCTCGCTCTTCTATACAGGTATGCACCATTGTCTGCACTCTTATACTTGCACCCTTACAAAGGCAAAATCCCTGCTCTGCCCCTTTCACTCATCAGCCTTTGCTGCGTTCTCAATCAAAGTCACCCCAAGGGCCTTATTGTCCAGACCCTCTTACTACCTTGTTATCAGCAGCTGTAGCAAGCCTCTATTGGCCCCTTTCAACATCTCTGCAAATACTGGCATTACCTTTCTAATCACATTTCTTTCTTGGAAATGTCACAGAAGGGGGCCATGTGTGCTTATACTTGACTCATCCTGCCTTAGAGTGAAGATATCATTTATCTCTCATGAAAACAAATGAAAGAGGTACGATGTGGTTCTGGTGGGTGGGTTAGAGTTTGGGTGCAGGGACTGTTGCAGGGTCTTCTTTTCCAGCAGTACTAATTTGCCACAGTAATGAGCAAGCAGTGATGCATGGTCATCTGGCAATTATGTTTGGTTACCATGCAAATGCTGAGCATCACAGAGATGACATTATACAGAGAAATATGCCGAGCTCCATGAAAATAGTGGCAAAATACCAACTATTTACCAGACTGCAGTCTTTTCAACATGTTCTGAGTTTTATCATTTTTTTTCCCCGGGGATGTGTTTATATGGTTGGAACATAAATGTTTTCATACATCTGTTTTATTCCCACCATTAATTTGCCTATATCTGTAGTTTAATTGTAATTGGTTTTCCTTTTGTAATGTGCAAGACTACCTCAGCCAAAGGCTGCCATTTATAAATCAGCTCCGCAGTAAGACAATATTTACCAGCAATACTATAGTCTTTATAGCATTTCACTGCAAGAACAATACTGACCTCCTCATGTGCACATGATCAGAAATTGGCTGTATTTAGTGCTCATATTTTGCAGTTAGGGTTTAATTAGCATTTCTCTTGTCATTAATCATGAAATCTTT
Organism: Arrhamphus sclerolepis; assembly: GCA_037176975.1. Lineage (NCBI taxonomy): Eukaryota > Metazoa > Chordata > Actinopteri > Beloniformes > Hemiramphidae > Arrhamphus > Arrhamphus sclerolepis. The sequence continues at coordinate 13,666 of JBAMYA010051125.1, read as the reverse complement.
TCCCTGATATTTGGTCAATAATTTAATGTGGGAAAAGTATATTATGTAAGCCTTTGTAACAGTAGGCTAGTACATATATCAATTATAACTGGACCAACACCCTATAGCATCACTCACAGGTTTTCTAAAGAGTCAGCTTGAAGCCTTTTTGTCTGGATTCTTGGACAGCGTCACATTGCCACAATGAACCAAATTAATCCAATTAGGCAGAATAAGCAATAAGTTAGCTATTTTAGCTCAGCTTAGCTGATACTAACCTGTGATGTCTGCTAATGTTACATTACAGTCATTTTAAATGATTCTGTTCATCCATTTGTATTTCAGATGTTTTTAACAAAACAACATTGGAAGCAAGTACTGCCAGAGCTGAAATGACTGGAGGATCTCCAGTTACGAACTGCTGAGACTCACAACTAGTCAACACTTGGCTGACTGAACACAACCTTGGTCTTCAGAGCTCGGATACGAAGAAAATCGTACGGCTTTGAGCAGTGAACCAATTGTGCACTGACAGGGCCGGTTCCAGGCAGGCATACATGAGGGGGCGCTCAAATTTCATATAACTATTTGCATCATAAAAACTATGTGGCATTTTATTTTTCTAATGGGTGCATTAAAAAAGTCAACTTTGGATGGAATTTCCGTTAGTGTCTTATTCTAATAAGGCTGTAGCCAAACCCAGGCTCCCGTAAAACACAGAGCAGGACTTTAGTGCTGGTAAACACATTACAGAATAAACAGCTCAGATGATGAGCTTTAATTTTACACTATAATCCTACCTTGTTTCAGGTCCACAGTTTCAGAGGACGAGGAGTCTGTTGCTGCATCACCATGGTGACAGTTTCTAAAACTGAAATTAGCTTTGCTACTCATCTGACAGCCTATCCTGATGAATCTATCACAATGAGCTACTAAGTTAGGCTATTTAAGTTATGGCCCAATAATAAATATTCATTTAATTTTCAGTTTAGGATACTATTGCAATGATGTGGAAGGATATGCAAACAAAGAATATTTAGACTTCACCTCAGATTAACACATGAGGCATCATGTTATTTCTAATTTTGTGTTCTGCAGTTTTTAGCGCTGACAATCACGATGGTATTGAAGCGTTTTATAACCACAGTTGTTCATTTAATGGAGGTTATTTCATTTACATTTGGGCTCACCTTTCTTGGTAAAGAAGTGGGTCAGCAGTTGCTTTCCCTCGTTTCTTTTTTTTTCTCTCTCTTTCCTCTGTTTCCTTTTCTGAAAACCAAATTTTGCTTTTCTGGACATCATCAGTGGGCAACATTTTGTTTTCTGCCGCTTCAGCAGAATGAAAGCGCCCAGTTGGTGGACTAAACCATTTCAAGGGCTGAGCGGTCTGCCATCAGACACTATATGTAGGCGAGGACGCAAAATTCAATGCATCAGTCAACGGATTTATTTACCCAGAACGTTAAATTTACATTAGTTAGCAGCATTGACTGTGATCTTTAAATTATATTAATATTTAAAGGAAAATAAAATTCCAGTTGGGGTCCTGGTAACTCAGTCCCACTTTTCATCCCACTAGACACCTCTGCACACAGCGGAGGGACAGAGATGAGAGGTAGCTGATTCTGGATCTGGTCCCTTTTTCGGCTGATTTGTCCGCTACTGCAGCTACTTTTGTCATCTTGTAATATATTAATTTTGTGGTTATATTAAAATGTGCTTTCTCAACTTCCAAAACTTTTTGATTTGAGGGGGCAATGGCCACTCTTGCCCCTGCGTAGAGCCAGCCTCGGGTGTGATGCCTGGGGGTAACATTAAACAACAAACTGGCACGAAATGTCAAGTCTGTGATTATCAAATTGTCTAAATATTAAGATTTTTGACTCGTAATGTGATGCATCATAGACTGTATGAGAAGAAGTGGACAAACCTCCTGTGACTTCACCAATAAGTTCTTTGAGGAGTGATTTTGAAGCCTCTTGCTCCTCATAAAGCAAAGCGTCATGCTGCAAAACGGTGGAACGAGCAGGGCTGGGAAACCGACTGGAACACATCTACCTTATGTCAGTCTCAGTTAGCCATTTTCGCTTGGCTGGTGTAGCTTACACTAACCTGTATATATATATTTTGATTTAATTTGTACAAACATTCTCATATCAAACATATTGTTGCCATTTTTGCAGCATAATTTGAGAATAACTGGAGTTCTCAAACTCTAAACCAATATCTTTGAAAAACATAACCATGTCTAACACAGGTGGTTACAGCTAACGTTGGATAGATATACATAATTAACTTCAGATTACTTCTTGAATAGCTTCCTTTATCATCAGAGCAAGTTTACCAGATGTCTCTTGGACCTCATCCACCACAATCCCTTAAAAGATTGTCATGGACGTCCAAGTCTTTAAGTGTTGATACCAAAGCTGATTCAGAGATTCAAACGACCAATCTTATTTGTTTACCATCCAGACAGCAACGTCTTCGCCCTGTAGTCATCGTTTTAAGCCCCCCCAGGGACTTTGCACAGGGATAGACATATCCAATTGGTTCCTCAAGACCTTTGGTCATAAGGGACAGAGTTGTTGAGCAAATTCAACTTTGTTAGCAGCATGTCTAGATTTCTAGCTAAGGGGCAAAGGAAATGGGATCTAAATTAAGTGTACAGCTCAAGAGCACCTCTTGGAGGTACTTATGACCAGTTAAAGGTCTTCACATCAGACATGCATCCAATTAGGCTATTTGATTGCATGCAACCAAATGAAGCTAAAGACAAATACAATTGAGTATCATCTGCATAACAGGGAAAGTTGATATTATGTTTCTTGATGATGTTTCCTGAAGAAAAGATGTATAAGGAGAAAAGCATCGGTCCAAGAATAAAACCCTGTGGAACTCCACAACTGACCCTTATACAGCTGGAAAAATCATTATTTACATGGACAATCTGACAAATTTGTCTTGAAACATTTTAATGCCATTACTCTCGCTCCAAATTATCAACAAGATACTTGTGGCAGAGTGTCAAATGCTGCGCTGACGTCTAAGAAACCTGGAACAGATTCAGATCCTCTGTTAGAAGACATGAGAGGCTCATTGGCATCAAAGCAGTTTCTCAACTCAGCAAAAGTTGACAACTACTTCCTGATTTGATTCAAGCTGCAGGTGGGATGGTTGCTGCTTGGTTGGTATACAGCATGAGGGGAACTGAAAACACTTACCTGTTGGGGGTTCCCCAGAATCTTTGTCTCGTAACCATCGTTTTTTTTTTGTTTCTCATCTCAGTGTTTTTTTTTTTTTAAATCAACGGACAAAAATCAAACAAACAGGACAACAGAAATGTAAATTTAAAAAAAGAATGTAAATAGTATTATTTTCACGTCCTCCTGCAGCGGTCGTGGGTTTTACTCCCGACCCATGATCCTTTGCTGCATGTCTTCCTCTCCCTCTGTCAATAAAGGCTTTTAGAGCAAAAAATACTGTTAAAAAAATTTTGCTTGTTTTATGAAAATAATGTACGCGTGTTCATGACTGCAACTTTTTTTTTTTTTTTTTTACAGAAAAAGTTATATAAAAATGAATTTCAAACAATATTCTATATCCCTTTTTAAGGACAAAACATTTTTCTTGTTCTTACGCGACAGAGTTTCATGCTTTTGAAATACAAGCGTGCGTAGAAATATGTAGACTTCCCCACGTCACATGCAGTAATGAACCTTCTAACATCACAGATTAAAAACAAGGTTTTCAAAATACACATTTTGATTTTATGATTCATTTTTGTCTATCTTAAATGAGCAGGCACAGAGAGAGTGGCAGGCTTTCAGTTTGAGTTTCTTGGACTCAGGACTGATCCTGGGCTCCTCGGCAGTGTGGCTCATGCAGAAATCATGTTTCTAAACTGCTGCCAAACAGCAAGAATTTTGAGACGTTCCAAGTGCTTTAAAAAAAAAAAAAAAAAACATGAAACAACTTGGTATTTTGTTTCCTTATTCCAAAATTCAATTATAATTCAAAAAATTAAATATGCACATGTAGCCAGATGTCACTTCCCTCTGGTCACATAAAAGTAATGTTTACTTTATTATTTAATACATTACGACTTTTTTTTTCTTTGGACAATATATTCCTTCCATTGTCAGTTTTTTCAATATTAATATTCAAACAGAATTAACCTGACCTGTAAAAAACACAAGACACCCCCCCCCCAAGACAAACAACACAAAAACAAACAAACAAAGCAAAAAAACAACCATCATGTAATCTGTCATTTCAAAGAGCACTAAGATAAAAATGAACAAAAAAGGACAAATTCACTCCGAGTTGCAAATACTGTTTATTGACATCTCCTGGATCCATACGGGAAGCAAATGGAAGCTAACTCACGTGTAAACATGTTGTTTAAGGTCACTTGAATGTTGGCAGCACACAAACTGTAGCAACAAGAGACGTCAACCCACTGAAGGTTTCTGACAGTAAATCAGCGTGATGGCGTTAGCACATCGCTGATGTGAAGCTCAGCATGCAGAAGAACCTTCCCAGCAGCCTCCATCCAGAAAGAGCGAAACATTTGGTTCTTATATTCCAGTAACTTCCTTCTTTTCCAGTCATGTTCAAAATGAGACACATCTCTGAGTTAGGATTTATTGATGCCTTGGAGATTCAGGGTTTTTTGTTTATTTGTATGTCAGTAAAATACGCAGCGAGATGATCAGATATTTCTAGTTACTACAAGAACGGCTGCGGTGACTTTTATTTAACTGTTTCACATCGGTTTAAAACCTGGATCTTCTTTCCATCCAGCACCAGCTTCTGCTCTGCAACCAGACGCCTCCTGCATCTGCCTCTGCTCTGGCAGGAATTTAGAAGTTTCATTTCCTCACCTCAGCGTGGAGGCAAAGAAATTATTATATTTTTAGTGCCCACTTTCAAGCTCATCACTCACTAGGACATGGTGCTCGTGAAAGTCTCTTGTATCGATAAGCTCAGTTTTGTTAGTTTGTTTTCCCCCAGTCTGTTTATAATGGAGAGAGGAGCACGGACTATAGAATCCCAGCGATCATATTGATGGGAAGCGAGCCAGGACAGCGTTACTGGAGTTATCCTTTAATGGAAACGTTGACTCGGCTGTGAGTCAACAACAACGCCCGGGGCTCTGTTCAAGCCCACTGCTGTTCTGATCTAAATGCTGCAGCGGTCATCCACGTACCTAAAAATACCTCAAAGTGCAAGTGAAAAGATGTTGGATGATGAAGCCACAAATGCATGAAATTGTAACACGAGTATGAAAGTATCACATGAACCAATAATGGAGCTTTTTACAACCCAGAATGTGTAACTGGGTAACTCAAGCTCAGATAATATACATTTCCCCGCAGCGCAGACATGAATCCAGTGTGGATTTGTACGTCATGTTATTTGTGCAGAAAGTTTGTGGCAATGCGATAAAAAAGCCAAACACAAACAGGTAAAAAACTGTCCGATGCCAAAGTGGCCAGGTCTAAATACATGAAACGTTCTTTTTGTTGGTATAACACTGCTGAGGTCTGCGGTGGTTTGTGGTTCCTGAATGTCTCGTAATGTCCTCATCTTTACTTCCTGTTTTGTGTTTGACAATAAAGATCTGTGGCCCACTTCTGCCTCTTTGTCGCCTGCATCGTTTGGTTTTAGATGGCGTAGATCAGCGTTTTTCATTTTTGGGGAATTACTCGGCTCGTTACGACCAGACACAGGCACTAAAAACCAGTAAACTGTATCCAGGATGGTATTTTATTTATCATCAGGCGTTTGTAAGAAACGGCTATAAAATAAAGAGAATATGCACAAAGTTCTGAATGTTTGAACTGAATCTCCAAACTCTGATGAGCAGAAGTTAATGGATGGATGAATAATATGGACACATATACACAAACATCAAGGGCTTATGACGACGGTACTATGCTACATGTACTATATGCATGTAACATACACTATACTATATACTAATGTCCTATATGCATGTAACCCTGAAGCAACGTTATGGTGGTGTTACTGAGAACGTCAGGTGGTTTCATCCTCAGGGCAGCATGAAGGTCTGCATAAATGATCATCACCCGGTCCAGAAACCTAATTACTTCGGTCTGGACCAGAATGATTGGCCAACTGGCTGATGATGTCGCCTCTGGAGCCATGCGACTAAAAATACAGATGAATGCTGCTTCAGAGATAACCAGTGATGCTGCTTCTGATTTAGGGCTCGTCCTCCAGGGTTAACTCCATTTCCACAGCACAGATTCAACACACACACACACACACTCTACTGGTCATCGTGTATCTGTAAATCACGTGTTCAGAGAGCCTCTCCAGCTGGTCAGATGCCAGAAAATATGTTCATCACATTTCCGTCTCAGCAGCTCCATATAAATGTTTTAATGTGTATCCTGTTAAAAACCTGTTAGTGGGAGGAGCTAAAGGCCTAACATGTCATTTAGTTGGATTTTATGAAGTCTCCGTGCTAAAAGACGCCTCGCTGACAGGACGGGTGATTTGCGAGCAGTTGTAATTTTCTCTCCCAGCAGGACCAGTGACCTTTTCGTTCCTGCACCTGCTGCTAGGAAGACTGGCCATGTCATCCATGTGTCCATCAAACATTTACGACTCCTGTAAATCTGAACATATGGGACACGCTTGTCTTTTACTTTGGACTAAAAAGCTTTACTTTCTTTTATTCTTTCCTTTTATCTTAACTTAGATCTAAAGAACCTCAAGTTTAATTATCTTCTAGCTCCATTTTCAGCTCTTAATTTCCAAACAATGAGCTGAAAGAGACTAATGGGATTATCATCAAAGACATCAGCTCACAGCCCACCTTTAACCCCCCACAATAATCCCCTCTTCGCTTGTTCTGCTTTTTTTCTTCTTTTCTTTTAGGAAGTGTTCCTCTATGATGGAGCTGTGAGGTACATTTGACTCCTCCTGTGTATTTGTAACCTACTTAGCGTCACATGTACGACACATAAATAGAGGCTTATTTCCAGCGCTGAACTACATCAAAACTGCTCGAATTTCAGGTCAAGTTGAAACGGTGTTGACAGTCTCTCCACGAGCATCTGCAGACTGGAAATGTTTCCATCTTTAACAAGCCCCCGTGACTCCCTCGTTTCGTCTGGGCCCTCCATCTGGTTTAAAGAGGCTGGAAAAATGTAGAATCTGTGTTTTTAGATCATTGGGCATAATTATTTTGGGTTGGAAAGTGGCCGTCACTGAGCACTGCTGCCATGTGTCTGCATCTGACTGGAATGAGTAAACGTGCAAAACCCCTCTGTCTCTCTCTCTGTTAAACCTGTGAGTTATAGTGGAAAAACTATCTATTATCTTCATTTTCTAATAAATCCTTTATTTGAGAGAAATCTTAGAAAATTAAATGAATGAAAACTTCATTCTGTGACCTTTTGGCCATGAGTCAGACACCGCTAAACATCCTATAATCATTTAACCTAACAGTCCGAGTTGCACCTTTACTTTCTCAGCTTGAGGTACATCCAGCTTATAATACTCAGATTCTTTCACTCATCAGGGCTAAACTTTCTTTCACAGCTTCTTTCCGCTTTGTTGGAAAAACTAAAGTCTGAAATCATATTTTGCTTGTTATCGGGTCTCAGGATGAGGAGGAACAACATGCAACCTCTCTCCTGGCGCCCGCATTTATCTAACGAGTGCTGCAGACATCTATAACAAGAAAAAGTTTCTTCGCTGATGTGGAACATTGAGGAGTGTGTTAACATAATGCCAAAAGGGAAAGACAAACATTGATTTTAGAGGTCCCTGCCAGTGGGAGCAAATATACATCAACATGTTAATATTTATTTATTATTTACTGTCCCTGCTTTTTTTCTTTTTATCTGCTTTATACTGGTGTTTTGGGAGCACAGGAATGCTATTTTTAAAAATGGGTTCCCGAATGGGGAAAAAAAAAAGAAAACAACAAAAAAAGAAAACAACAAAAAGAAAACAGCCCTCTGTTGTTTTTGTGTAGACAGACACAACAAACAACGTCATATCCCCTCCATCTCTAATCCAGTCCTTCATCCTGCCAGACGATTGGCAGTTTGATGATCTGGAGCACTTAGCTGTATGTAAACACAATGCCAAGGGGGAAAGATATAAGCTATGGTCATGCAGAGGCAGTTTGTCATCAGACTGGAACGGGATATCTGTCAATTTGCAAAGAATTCTGAGATGAACTGTAGCGTGGGAAAGACTGTTCACAAGAGGAACGTATTGGAGACACCTGCCAATCTTCCCAGGAGTGCAGATTGAGCCCACAGGTTAGACCGTGCAGAGAAACACTGAACAACATCCCAGACCTTAGAGGGACCTGCAGTTCAGGTTCAGACATCATGGTTGGATGGAAGCATGACTGGGGGGTGGAGGAACCACAAGACACAAAAACTAAACTCACAGTTTTAGGACGGCATGTTTGTATGTATACAAATGTGCATTTATCAGTTCAAGAAGTAAATTAACCCTTTCATGTCACCCGAGCACAGTTTTGTGTTTTTGGCTTTTAAGTTATCATATTTTATCCTTTCCTTCAGGCATCTTATTGATGATATGTGCAAGGTTGTGCTTTTTTGAGTTCTCTTATTTTTAAAAAATGTATTTTCTTAATTTTTTAGACAACTGTAAACAAAGTGGACTAAAATATTTATGTTAAAAGACCCTACGCACACAAATGTGCACATTGAAATCCATTCAGATCACCATGAATGATAAAAATGAGGTCATCAGGGAGTAAATCCCTCAGAAGATAAACAGAAGATGCACGTTTGATACCTTTATGTCTTTAAGAGAACAACTGAAAAATAGTGATTTGAATGGATTCTTATGAACGCAAAAACACTGAACAAAAATGAATATCTAAATAAATGTTGCTGCTAATCTTTCACATCTATCAGGCTGCAACAATCAAACCATCAATAATCCAGTTTACAGGAAGTTTGTATTCATTGTGGTTTTCTATTAAACAGAACAACAAAAACTAACTAAATCAATACATTTATATATGATTAGGACTGATGCTGGTTTAGGAAAGTACAAAAAAGGTTTTTATAACATTTTTATAGATTGTTTTATTGTTACGTGCACATTTAGGTGGGAAGGGACATAAGTTATTTTTTTGTTAGAGCATCAAAGGTTAAAGGTTGGATAACACATTACATACGAGGCTCGATGTAATTGAGTTTACCGCACATTTATTTTGAAAAGGAAGCTCAATCAATTTGTAAGATATTGGCCTGTTATTTAACCAAGCTGTTGCATAATGATGTCAGGAAGCTGATGCTCGCTTGTCATCTCTCATTCCGTCTTGATTGCCACGTGCCTCCACAGTTCTGCAGAAGCTAACTTCTACCAGCTCATCCTCACTCAGCGCAGCTGATCAGCTCTGACATCGCTCAGAAAATCTAGTACGAGCGCCTGCAGCCACAACGCCTCCATCTGAGATAGAGGAGCCTCGTGTGCAGCGTTGGTGGGTGTTTGAGTGAGCCGCTGCACTTTATTTACATTTAAATTCTCTCTCATCAGTTTTTTTTTTTTTTTTTTTAATTTTCCCTGCCCTCTTCTGGAGGACAAGAAGGCTGCTGGGATGAGTTCTCTTTAGAAAAGAGCCACATCTTATAACAGACTGGGACAAACAGAAGCACAGCTGCGGAAATGAGCACTTTTACATAATTTCAAGGATATTCCAAACACACACACACACACACACACACACACACACACACATCCGGTCTTCCGCACAAATCATCAGGCCTGCGTCATGAGCCCGGTGAATGTGGAGAAATGATTGGAACAGCACTGTTTTCACAATAAAAGTCACAGTCAGCACTTTGAGCAACAACAATATTTGAGTATTCATTCAGAAAAAACGGCAAATCTCACTGCAACGGTGGGACGTGTCACCGCTGGAAAACGTGGACATGATGGGCCACAGACACGAGCTCGCCCTCAACCTGGGTCCATCTGCGCTTCGGGCTGTGAAGCGGCTTTTGCGTTTCCTGAGTGGACACAGAACTGCATGTTTCCAGCCAGTGCCCAGTTACATCAAACGCCTCCAGGGTGTGTTTACCATCACACACAGACTCAAAATAATTATAGTAATAATAAATGAAGACTGGCTTATGTCACTCGCTGCTTTGTGGACTGCTGGAACGATCCGATTAAAAATCTGAACATGAAGGACTGACCAAACGGCCCCACCCTCAACAAGAAGAACTGGTTGTAAATCATGTTCATTTCTGCTACAAATACGCTCATTTAAATCACATAAAGACTGTAAGCAGGCTCCAGGCGCTGGCTTCAAAGCATCTCCGTCTCCCAGCGGACTCATTAAAGAGGCATTCACCTCTGTCATGAATATACAATATTTACTAGAATTCATGGAAGCCAGCCAGGAGGGGAGGGCAGGCCTAGATCTGCTGTCTGGTGACAAACTGCTGGAACAAGCTGGTGTGGACTCTCAGGTCTCGGTGATCCTCAAAGACTTGAAGAACAAAAGGAAAAGAAGACCACTTCCCTTTGGTTCAAAGCTTTGAGGAACACGTGCAAAAGTCAAAGACTTTAAAATCAACAGTTCACAAACCAGCCGGCGATAAAAGAAGTGTGATGAGAAACAGCCAGCTTCTCCTCTGTCTCTGTGCTGCTGTGGGCGTTAGCTTAAAGCTAGCCACCTCCTGGTTGTGGCCTCCTGGTGATCAGTCCTCATCAGTCACCTGACCTCCACACCTGCAACCAGCTTGAGGTAAAGTGATCTAAAGACAGATTGATGCGACGTTTTTCTGTTGGCAGAGTTCCCTCAGTGGACAAATTTTGTGTTTTAAATCAAAATTTCAGCCAGAGCAGGACTTCTCTCTTACAAATAAATAAATGGAAATAAAAATCTATTAAACTATAAACAACAAATTCGACTGAATTGGACATAAATTTAACGACCCTGAATTTGGTTTGATTGGAATTTAATCAACTTACAACCTCTCTTATTACTTGTTTCTTGCCCTGTGAGCCTTGTGCTTTTCGTTGAATTTGTTTCAGTTATTTTTCCCCTAGAATAAAAACAATAAACAAAACCACACTAAAACCACTGAAACCATGGGCATCAAATGATCTAAACCTTAGGTGCTAAAAAAGTGAGTTTTATTTTAAAGAAATAAAAAAAGGAACTTATTTAAAATGCACATAAGCAGCTGAAGATATTTAATGCAACTGGGCACTGGCCTGTGAAAGGCATTTTCATGTACTTAGTAAGCACTGTAGTAAGCATGCACTTATGATTGAATAATGAAAGAAACGGACGAAACCTCACGCCGCCAACGAGCTCTTCTGCAGGATGGAAAACGAGAAAAGAGCCTTCCAAACGTGTTTGTACTCGGCCTTCTCACAGAGATCAGATTCCTCTCGCTCTGCAGGTCAGTTTGAAGGAGAACGTTAAAAAAAAAAACAACAACCACAGGCTGCTTTGAAAGGAGGAGCAGCTTTTCATTCAGCACGGTAAACAGGAAGTGTTTGAAGTCGGCCATCGAGAGCAGGCTTCACGCGGACAAACAAACAGCCTCGACCCCGTCGATGAAACCGCACGAGAGGCCGAGAGGCTTCTTTTAATCAGCTGTGATTGGAGCACACACACCACGCTTCAAAGTCACCGCCTGCCGGGCGGCCGTCGAACATCAGCGCTGGATGAGACGAGAAACGACGCGACTTCGTGTCAAACACTTTATTGATGTCATCATTCGCTGTGACGACGTCCTGACGCGGAACAAAGCTCCTCTGTTCCACGCTGCATGAATGAACAATAAGATCCTTTCATCCGCCTGCGTCATACATGTGCTTCACTTCCATCAGTGTAAATCATAAAAAAATATAATACAATTATTTCAAATAAACATTAAAACTCGCTGTTCCCATGGGGGTGGGGGGTGGGGGGGTCCGATAGCAGTTTGGTGAAATCCAGTGTTGTTCCAAGACTGAACCAAACCAATCAGCTTTTGTTGGCTGAGAAGCTCGTTTATTTTATTTATTTCAGCAGCAGCGTCCTTAATGAGCGTGAGCTGAGCAGCGCGACAAATAAAATGTTAATTAAACACTCTCATCCCTCCATCACATTATTTCTGCAGATAATCGCTGTCCAGCGTCGGCTGCAGTCGCTGACGTGAAAGTGACGCTAGCAGCTAATCCTTTACTCGTTATGAATGAAACGTAACGAAGAGTTCTGTCGACTGGATTCAGCAGAAACTGGCTATCACAGCCCCCCCTCCCCCCCACACTTGTGTGTCATGGATGGAGAACAGAAACAGAGGTCTGCAGCGCTGCCTGTCTCTGGGTCAGTCTTTGCTAACGAGATTCTGACAGCCACTGTTCAGGTCCACGTCTCAGAAGACCCTTTTTCTTGCTTTTTTTTTTTAATCCTCCTCACCCCACCCCCCCTCCCTCCGTCTTATCGGTAGGGCGGTTCGGGCTGCTGGGGGTTAGGTCTGTAGAGCTGCTGTAACCGCACCGGCCGCCCGTTAGCGGGGGGCCAGCCGCCCGATAGCTGTCCGATGACCCTGAGGCCGACGGGCTGGCCGTGTCCTGGAAGCGGGGTGCTGGGGCTGAGAATGTGGGTCTGTCCCGCTTGGGGTTCAGGGGGAGGGGTGCTACTTTGATGCCCTGGGGCTGAAGCAGGGGGGGAGACGGGATAATGAGGGAGGAGGATGGCGGGTGTGAGGCCGTAGCGTACTTGGAAGACCCTCAGAGGCCCCTGTGCTATGAAGCCGTTGGGCCTCTGGGGCTCTTGAGGCTGCTCCGAGTCCTTCTTCACGTCCGGGACTCGGCTCTCCTCGGCCGTCTTTGTCTTCGCCGGCTGCTTCTTGGCTTGAACGATCTCCTGCATTTTCTCAGCTTGAGCCCGGCGGACGTGATAGGTCTTCCTGGAGCTTTGGAAGGATTCCAAGAACTCATCCAGGCTCACGCTACCCTCCATGAACTTCTCCAGCAGCTCCTGTGAAGCAGGGCAGACAAATAAACCGGCATTAGCAGACAGGACACACAAAGGGGGAGGTGGGGGGTCCAGCTGTGGGGAATCGTTCAAACAAACCCCTCCAAGTATAAAGTGGATTTAATTGGCTCTGGGATGTTTACCCATAAACTTTGGCATAGTTTTTGACCACTGTAGTTCACCGAGTCATTTTACAGCGTTAACAATGGCCCGTGTGCTGCAACTGTTGCATCTGGCGAAGCTTGAAAGCAGTGTGATCCGCCTCTGTACGCGTTCCCAGGAGCTGCTCCAATCAAACACCATCAACGGGAATATTGGAGAGCTTAGCGCAACATTAACAGCGACTGTTTTAGAAGTGAACTCACCCAGGCAGAACCTGGTCAGTTTACTGGCAGAAGTGTTTTTCTGCAGCCACAAGAAAGATTTGATGCACTTTAGCAGAGAGACGAAAACTCAAAACATCATATCAGGGGGGTCAGATCCAAGGCCCGTGGGCCACATCCGGCCTAAAACTTCATTTCATCAAGAGCGTTTTAGCGTTTATCTGACGACACTTTAATGTTTGATTCAGTTCTGACATCAGAAGGTGGAATAACTGAGTTGGAGAGCAGCTGCTTTAAGGTGGAATAACTGAGGTGGAGAGCAGCTGATTTAAGGTGGAATAACTGAGGTGGAGAG
>JBAMYA010051082.1:0-32394 GCA_037176975.1 Arrhamphus sclerolepis | reverse complement strand
GTGAGAGGGTGGGGGAGAGAGAGAGACAGAGAGAGATAGAGAGACAGAGAGAGAGAGAGAGAGAGAGAGACAGAGAGAGAGATAGATAGATAGATAGATAGATATTGCCTATATATAGATATATATATATATAGAGAGAGAGAGATATATACATATGTATACACATACCTATATGTATACACACACACATATATACATGCAGTTCCTGTATATGTCTCATGTACCTTGGTAAAGATGAGACCTGCTTCTCCAGAGGAAAATCAGCAGTAGGAGTTGGAGTAGGAGTACAAGAAGTCAGAAATAAATTCCACAGTGTATTATGCAGTGCTGTGTCAGTGTAATCCAATAATACACAGTTGCCTATTTACATATTCTTCATGTATTTGTCCTGAAACTGGACCGTTAATCTGTAAACTGGAAATGTTTGGAAATACCATAAGCATCACGTACAGTATGTATTTTTCTTTCAGTGACTCATACTTAAAAAAAAGGAAAAAATAGCAGTGGTGGTATTAGTCAATGGAAAAACTGTCACAGTCCTGCAAATAAGAAAGTACACCCTTTTGCAGTTTTATGGTATAAAAATATCAGGACATCCTGAAAATTTGTTTTTTGTCAAAAATATCACACCGAAACAGGACAAAATCTCCTTTTTCAACCACATATTTTCAGTTCTATTTGTAGCAGATGGTAAGATGGGGGTGGAGGGAGCATCTTTTAAAATTGGTGCCTCTTTTGTAATCGGTGTTCCAGCTTTGTGCTGCCCACTTATGTGGTATAGCAAATGCACCATGAGGTGAAACTGAATGGAGTTAAAAAATCTCAGTGTCTTGCAAATCTCGGTTACTCACTGAAAGACAAATAAACTGACAAGCTTCATTTATCTCAAGGTTTTTGAGTTGGAAATCACTTCAGACATCCAAATATATGCTGTCAGGAGCAAACAAAAAACTAAGTTCACACATTGCTGTTGAGGAATTTTGGTTTAGTTCACTGATGTTTGCAGGCACTTGTTTATGTGCAGGTCTCTCATGTGCCACCATTACATTTCTAAAGTGGAGGTCTGGACTTTGGGGCATCCAGAAGCATCTACCAGCATCTACATCTACAAGCAGCACTGCAGGAGGAAAGCTAGGAGGATCCTTTCTGATCCCAGTCACCCAAGTTCTGGACTGTTCACCCTCCTCCCATCTGGCAGACCTTCGTATGAACCAGATTAGGACACTTTTAACACACAAGCCACTGAGCAGCTGATGTCACTCTCTCACCCCAATCCAACTACTTTTTCTGTGTTTGGAGACTCTGATGTGAAAGCCCATATCATATACCCTAAACTTCTCAAAAAGCAGCAGTTGCTGCCGTGGACGCCTCACAGGACGTGCAGTCTGCAGGAGACAGTCCATCTCAGCTGCAGTCAAAGCAGGTTCACTCCTCCATGCCGGACTGCTAATCGATTAGATTTTCTCCAAATGTAGCCAGATGGATTATGATCAAACATCTCCACCTTGTCTGTAGAACATTGTTCCAGAAGTCTTGTAGTTTGTTCAGATGCAGCTTTGCAAAATTGCACTGTAAAAACTGATTTATAAGTAATGTTTTCTTGCCCCATTGGCATTTGTTTCTTTGCTTAATATGAGACAATTTTACTAGATTTAGGAATATAAGAATATATTATTTCTAAATCTAGTCAAAATGTATTGTATTAAGCAAAAAAAAAAAAATCTTTAAATGAGATACATGTTTTTAAAAACTATGCCCATTTTTCTTGAAACAAGGCTTTCTCACTTTCTTAGAAATCTGTTTGCGCTGTGAAGCTGTGTTTCCATGCTGTTGACAAGACAACACGACTTTCTCCCGGCAGCCTTTTCAAAAGAAATCTATACTTGTTCAGTCTATCCGTGTAATTTCATTAACCTTCATCAACTCATGAACATTTAATGTGCTAGCTGAAGCCCATAGAATCTGAGATTAGATGCTTCGATGATTTTTTTTTTTCTGGTGAGTGTGTAAGGTCTTCCACACCTAGAGGGATTGACAATTGTCTTTAATGTTTTCAACTTCTTAAAAAATCTTTCTGACTGTAGAAATATGAGGATTTGGACTTGGTTTTGTGGTTTGAGTCTTTCTTCTGTTGCTGAGAAATGTACTTCCTCTGTTATACTTAGACCGTCTGTGCCCTTAATTGGTTTTGTGCGTCATCTCCCTGGTTGTTTGCACCTGAGTCTCATTTGCCCCTTGGTCTATTTAAGTCTTGTCTTTTCCCCCTCTTCCTTGCTGGTTTGTTCTAGTCACCTTGTGTAGTTTCGTAATGGCTCTTGTTTTCACCTGTTTCTCATCCAGCTGTCTCCTGCTAACCATCTGTGACCTCCCCATGTCACAAAATTATATAAACATGCGGTCAGACTGCAGGTCAGCCATATTAGTTGGTGATCTTCTCTGATATTATTGCTGAGGTCTTTCCTCCTTGGCATTGTGTTAAGACATACCTGCACCTGGCTGCTACTCACCCTTGTAATTCCTGTTGAAACAGTCTTAGGGTACATGCTTGTAGATTTAGCTTAAATAAATCTAACACAGTGTAGTGTAATACGCCTTGTGGTGTTGTTCATCTGAAGTGGCATTTAAGAACCAGCCGCTGACTTTTAAGTTGTCCTGGAATATAAAACCTTAAAAAGAGGTCTACTTTTTTTCTTTCCTTTTCTTTTCTGTTAAAAAAATAAATAAAAGATTTCTGAAACTAATGAAAACATAATGTATTATCACAAAAAGGCTCCGCCCCACAATCCTAGATGAAATCCTGTCTCATATTATGATAGCAAAAAAAAAAAAAAAAAAAAAAAACATAATTCACATAGTTAAAAGATAAGGGTCATTTTTAACTTTGGCTTCAATTACCACTGCTGAATGATGTAAGAGGGAGAAACCAAAATGTAAATTGCGGTGGCTTTAAGCCAGTCAGGCACACAGAGATCAGAGCGAGTGAAGGAACTGGCAGGCAGAAAGACAGACGCACAGATAGACAGGCAGTCAACAACTGACCTTTGATCATGACTTTTGTCACGCGAGTCACGTTTCCCTCAGAGTTGGAGGCGTGGCAGGTGTACAGCCCTGCTGACTGTGTGTTCACTGCTGGCAGAGATAAGACTCCTCCCTGGTAAATATGATTTGACAGATAAATTGAATGGTGGATTTCTATACATATATATATATATAGATGACATGTCATTGTTAGATAGACAGGGAGAGAGACAGATCTACACTAAGTCAGACAGATACAGGGGCTGCAGCGTGAGCAACAGTTTGCCAAAACTTGCTGATTTTGTTTTTGGAAAGCACTGTCTCTGCTGTCCAAACAGTGTCTCCATTGCCAGTGGCTGCAACACAGACGCTGGCATAATTTCCTTCTCAAAACCATTTTTCATGATCCAAGCCAAATAGCTTGGTTTGGTACCAGTTTGGAAACTACAGTGACTTATTCAGATGTTTCGCTGCAGACTTCAAATACTGAATAGATACATGACAGGTTAAATTATCAGTCAAATGACTTCCTAACTGCAAGTGATGTTTTTGAAGAAAAACTTCATCCCTGCAGCTCATTTACAACCTTTTACTGAATTAAAAAAAACAAAAAACAATTCACTTTAATGAAGAATGGCTCTTTCGGTTGTTGTTGAATTTACTTATTTTCTTTTCAGAATTCATAAACTGTTTGGCCAAGCTTAAGCATATAACAACATATTTAATAGATGTGGGAAGGAAAAGTGTTGAGTACTTTTTGGCATTGAAGAACAAAACTCAACCCTGTGAATTTATTTTTACTATAAAAAAACCATATTTAGGAAGCGATTATATTTTTCAGACTTGAAGCAATGCAGAATAAATTGAGAACATTTAGAAACAAAAAAGATCAATTTCACGTGTAAATATAAGTAAAAAGTTAAACAACACACAACTGTCATTTAAACACCTAAATTTTGAGGAGTTGATAGAAGAAATAACTTTACCATTTGGCATGCTGTATGTGATATGAGTTTCCCCAGCAAAGAGAAGTAAATAAACTGTTTTTTCTCTTCACTGTTGTACTTCAGGATGTTAAAACTCACATTAATTTCAGAGTTGCATTTGGTTATTTTGTTTATTTTGCAAATACCTCATAATCTATGCTTGGAATGATGATGCCATCTTTCAGCCAGGTGATGGTTGGTGTTGGGTTGCCATTAGCAACACAGGAAAGAGAGAGGTGAGCTCCAACCAGAGCGTCCAGTACAGGAGGCGGGACTTTGGTGAAGCTTGGTGGGGCTGTGAAGAAAAAAAAAAGGATAAAAATGTGTAACTTTCCTTGCTTTACCTTTGAACAGGCAAACAAATCACCTGAATGTGACAAGAGGAACCCCGTCTAAAGCAAAAGAGAACTATAAAAGAAGACAAACGGTGCCTTTCAAACACGCAATAACAAAGAGAGCAGACAATAAATCTTTCCTTTCCTTTCCCACCACCTCCTCCCATTTGTTTTTTCTTTTTTTTTTTTTTTTTTTCAATTGAGATAAAGTGTGACAGCAGCTTGGTCTTGTTTGTAAAGCAACAGCAGCCTGTGCACAGTTTACTGACATATAGATGCATTATTATTTCTAGCACTAAAGGGAAACGTCTTTTGCAAATGTTACCTTTTAGATCTCCTGAAGTGAAAGTTTTGCTGCCACTTTAGAAGTCTCAGATCTCACCATACAGTATGACATTCAGAGAGCTTTTCTGAAAGTCTGCAAACAATACAAGCTGCAAATCCGGTAATTTCTCCAGACGCATATCCACATTATACTTATATATCAGAAATAAACCAGACATTAATTCTTCTGTGACACAAATAGGGTTCTTTATGTTAATCATTCATGGACATGTTGTATGCTCATCACTGAACTTCCAGACTCCATAAGGCCACCTACAGTCTCATCCGTCAGAAGAAAACACAACAGGTGAAAAACATACCTGCAGGGCATGTCACGGAAGGTCATCAGCACACAATCAGATGCTATTATTATTCTCATCTCAAACCTGAAGCTCATCCCAGACCAGCACAGAGAGCTGTCTGGCATCGCTTTGATCTGCAGCATGCTGATAATGTCTTCTGTACGTTTGAGTGTGGAATCATAGCAAAGCTTTTCCAAAATACAGCTATACTTCAAAGCACGAAAAATAATGATGCATATTTCATATCAGGATTTAATATTTTAACCTATCAACAAGTATGATGATAACGCTAAGGCAGGCAGCTATTATTCTATGTGTGAAGAAAGTCAGAGGTTATTAAAATTACCCGTATTACCTGATCTGTGCAGAAACTTTAGACACCTTTTCAAAGATTTTTTAACAACAAAAAAGTTTAAAGAACTGTTTTATACTCTGTCTACCTGTCAATATGTGAAGCCTCAGCCCTGCTTTTCAAAATAGATGAAATAGAAGATGTGAGGAAGTTGGTATACTGGATTTAAATTTTAAAAACAGAGACAGCTTAATGAGGCTGAAAAACACTCGGGATTTTTTTCTTTTAATCTTTTAAAAAACTAAAATTTGAACTGTGGTGCATACTATGAAGTAGAAATCAGTAACATCTGATCAACACAACACACTTCTAAAGACAAGCAATGGGCTTAACAAGACTTAGTTGTTACCTTCTTTTTAATTATTACCTGCTGCCTAATGATTATCTCTAAATGCCACTAGAAGGTTTCTGTTAACTTTTCGAGTAGCAAAGCTTCAAAGTTAGGTGAAAAATTGTTTTGAAATTAGTTTTTGTGAAACCTCTTCTAGATTGGCATTCCTGGGTTCATTCATTTTGATTTTGTTTCTTATTTATGTGTTCATATCTACAGCTTAAAGGAAGTCCTGATCTAAACGGGCTACTTGTTTCTGTGAACCAGCACCGAGGTTGGACCTACGAACAGGAGACAGTTCATGCTGGGTTGTTCAAACAGCATGGAGCCGCCAGTGACTTTTTATGCAACATGGCTCAGAAGGAGATTCCCAGTGTGCTTGGACACTTGTCACCTATCTATGCTGTTGTAGACAGCCTCGGGAATCTTGCTCCTACATGCATCAATGGCCTTGCTGATGGTTCTACTGAGCTCCTGGATTTTTGCTAGCTGTTTCCCGGATGACTCAGAGTCACAGCTCCATATAGTCATGTACTCCATCACATTTAACTGGTGATGATTTTATGACCTTTTTATCAATAAAATAATAAATATTAGAGATCAAATTTATCATCTCTGTGGGGATTACATGAGACAGCACAGTGACCTTGAATTCAGCTGTATCAACTGGTTCTTACCTAGATTGCTTCTCTCCCATTAATATATTTGATTAACCTTGGTTATATATCACTCAAAGCCAGCTACCTCCTACTAGACCCAATTCCTTCTGAGCTGTTTCAAGAAATTCTTCCCACAAGTGGTTCTGTAATCTCATATCTTGTCAATAGTTCTCTTAACTTAATCTGTACCAGGAGCTTTTAAGATTGCAGTAATTAAATCTCTACTCAAAAAGACGTCTGTGTATCATGATGATGTAACCTATTTCCAACCTTTCTTTTACTTCCAAAATTCTCGAGAAAATTGTTTCAAATCAGATAAATGATTATCTTTGTAGAAAACAATAAAAATGAAGAGCTTCAGTCAGGATTCAGACCTCATCAAAGCACAGAAACTGCAATGGTCAAAGTCACCAGTGACCTCGTGGCTTCTCACAGTGGATCTGTCTCTGTTCTTGTCCTATTCGATCTCAACACATTATTTGACACAAATTTTTTATCAATAGATTAGAACAGGCTGTTTTACATAATTGAAATGATTCAAGCTGTCTTTGTCAGATCGATTTTAGTTTGTCTGTGTAAATAATCATTGTTCCAGTCATACTATGGTTAGCTGTGGAGTACTACAGGGTTCTGTTCTGGAACCAGTACTTTTCTCCTTACTTTAAGAGACATGACATCAGCTCTCATCATTCTGTGGATAATACTTTGTATTGTATCCATCTGGCCACATTTGTATTTGTCCTTGCGACCACATGAACTTAATCAAATAGTCTTATTGGATGAATGCATTAAAGCTGTGAAAACCTGGATTTCCTCCCACAGTCCAAAAACATGTTGTTTAGGCTGATTGGTCCTAAATCCCACCTAGGCCTCATCTATATTAACTGATGACAAGGTCCTGATCTGATAAGTTGGGAGGGAGAGAGAGAGAGAGAGACTCTGTGTGGCAGTGAGAGAAAGCTGCTTACAATGTGAAAGTGCCTTGAAAGGTCCCCAGACTAGAAGGGCACTCTATAGTATAAGCAGGTTATTGTTGAACGTCTAGTGACGGATCTATAATGTCAGCAATCAGAGAACACTGAAATGAAGAGGCTAAAAAATGACATCCATTACCAACATTTGGTCTCAGCGGGAGCAATAAGAGGTCTGTTGCTGCAAAAAGGTATTGAGGCTCAATATCCTTGCTGTGCTTTGTTGTATGAAAAATTCACAGTAAAGGATGAAACTAATCCATCATGACTTTTGTGTTTAGACTGACACACTTGGCAAAAGGCAATCCTGGAGATCAAATGTTTTTCATCATAAAGGTTTAAACAAAGTTCCAGTCCTGTAATTTGTTCACATTAGTTTTTTTTGGGTTTTTTTTAAAGCAAACCATGATATACTTTGAAAACAGACAAAATGAAACGCAACACACAACTGCATCATCCTCACCAGTCACAGACAGCACAGTCCAGGTGCTATTTCGCAGCTCGTCAGTGGGCCTATCGAGTGAGAGTATTCGACACTCGTACAAGCCCTGGTCATCCAGCTGCAAGCGCTGCAGCTTCAGAGTGGTGACCCCCACCAGTGACACCCGGCCTGCCGAAACACAGTGCAGGTAAGAAATGAGAGGGGCAGACAAAACACAGACTGCCAAAAACATGTCATTCTGGTTTCATTTGACAACTTGCAAGTCTGAGGTGTGAGTAGTGTTTGCTGTCATGTTCTGTTATACAGAAATTAACAATGGCATTAACGAACAGTGGCACAGAGAATACATAATGGCTCTGCTCACAGGTACACACACTTAGAAAACTGATCTCCTGGTTGCCAGGTGACGGTTCCCTTGAGCCACAGTTGCATGCAAAATCCACCCCCTTACCTTTTCCACTCGATAGCCTTCAACTATTCATCAGGTTTTCACACCCAAACAGACACATAAATGATCTGCGACCCACCCAAACAGCTTAGGACAGCATGGTCAAAGTGAAACTGTCGATGAAAATAACATGTAAAGACACAGAGAAGTCTCTCTGCATCATTTCAGAAATATGTAAGTGGAAACACAGAACAGTATGCCTCAGTGACACTAGAATGTGTCTGTTCTGATGGTAATTATTAACAAAGTTTACAAATTGAAATGAATGTGGCTGTAAAAAGAACCAGGAAGTTGCAGTTGGGTATGTTGCCAGTGATAACACACCCTATTTATTTTTCCAAGCCTGCAAAAATGGACTAAATCCACTGAGGGAAAAGAGAGTTGTGTGTGAAAGTAGAGGAAAATACACATCAGCATACATTCAGGGGATTAGCCTGTTTAAAAATCCCACCCTTTGACCCCAACAGTTTTTTTTCTCCATCTCTTATGTTCACTGCATTAGCGTGATACAGGTCACTATGGCACCTTGCAGGAAAGGCTCTGCTGAGGCAGCGATGTTGTGGGAATGAACATGGGTGTCATCATTTAAAAGGGAAGGGAAAGGAAGGCTGGGAGGGGGAGTAAAAGCATGACCTAATGCCACAACTGCTGCCATTTAAAAAATGTATGTTTCCAAGAGATTTGAGAGCAAGTAAATTGAGTGAGGTGAGATAGAGTACAGCAATACTGGTCAACAGTGTGAACTGAATTAGTGTTTAAATAAAGCTTTGCAACTGTTAGGTGAATATAGATTTTACTGAGGATTAAATCATAAATAATCCGCATAATATAGTCCCTTTTTAGCACTTTGTCTGGGCTCTACATAAAGCTTTACAAAGTGTGATTTTCTATATGAGTTTCAGTTTTATTGAGACGAACATTAAACACTGACTGGTTATCAAATGAAATATCTTACAAGTGCTACTATAAATGCCTTTTAGGTAATTTATTTGATTCTTACTGTGTGTGGTATCCCATGAATTCAGTTCTTTTATTCGACTAATTTGTTTTCACATCATAAAGGATAACAATTCAGCATTATACCTGTTCACATAGACAGAAAATGATTCCCAGTTCAAGTGGCCTGAACTAAGTCCCTTTGAAATATGACTAGTTTGTGAAAGATCATCCACTGTCCTTGATTTTGGAGTGCTGTGTTTGAGTTCAACAAATATCTCCTAAAACCTTTTTACCATATCGTGCATTCCATTACATAGTGCTCTCTGCGAACAGAAAAAGTACTGCATTGCTGGTGAGAGCAGTTGACACTGAAACTCCCCATGAAAAAGCAAATGCAGGTGTATTTCCATCTGCACACATCTTTCCTGTAAACACAGGAGTTGGGGACAGCCACAGATAGCCCCATCTGCTTGGATTTATCAGCTGCAGTGGACTGATCAGACACCACCAACTCTTTCCAATCTGCTTTTACAATTTGACATTTGAAAAAAGCCTTTTACTGAAAGCATAATTACCATACACAGCTGAGTGCACATCATAAACACTTCTAAATTATTGTTAAGAATGACGTGAATAAACAAAAACTTGCAAAATGATTTATTTTTTCCATTGCAGGGTCAAAAGCTTTTGACACAAATGGGACATGCTACAATATCTTATTAATATTCATCTCCCACCAGTTTCACTTTTTGTGGCATTTGTTATTCCTCCTAAGTGGGTAGCACAAAGCTACCTCCAAGTTAAGGACCATTAAGATACTCTCAGGTGGCACAGAAACTTAAAACCATTCTGCGCCATGAAGAAATGTGATTCTCCACAAATGGAGAAATGGAGTGTGAAACGAAACGTTCCACACTTAAATTAGAGCAGAACAGATTATTAAATGAGGTGTTCATTATCCCTCTTATCACAATGGCTTTCAAGGCAAAAAAAAGACGCTTCCCTTATTAAAGTTAGCTGCAAATTAGAAACCATGATACTATTTGTGATGGATCAAAGAGACATTTGAAGGGAGATCCTTTACAAAATAACATCTTAATAAAAACTGCCCCTTTAAAATGTATTCTGATCCATTATTGTGTTTAGGTTGGCGTGTAGTTTTCCTTTCATTACTAATTTACTAGCACTGTGTTATGTTGACTTCGTTTTAATATTTGACATGATTCATTTCCTGTTAAACACTGAAAATCAAGGTGCGGACTTCATGAGTTCATGTTTTAGGTCCGTTGTAAAGCTCACTGAGAAGCAGGAACATCACGGACAAAAAATAAGATTTACAAGGCCACAACGTGTGCTTTTCCCATTTTGTTCAGACTGAAAGGTGCACCGGGGGTATTGATTTTACTTCTTCTACAATGGATGTATAACATTTTGGAGATGAAATTTTCAAATTATGCAGAAAAAAAAAGTCTGTACTTGAATCATCTGAAAAGTGTCTTGTTTGGTTTGACAGAGGCCTGTATGACAAATTGTTTAAATTCAATACCATTTTGAGCAACACAGACATTTATGTCCCTGAAAATGTGATATTCATGGGCAGCACGCCCATATCGTTTCAAAGAGATGTCGTCAGCTCTTGGCAAGCTGCAGAGAGGCATTCATCCAGGTTTCGGTTAGAGAAAAAGACAGATAAGGTTTCACTCGTCATGTCTTGCTGCGTTATGAAGCTCTACTGTGTCATGGTTTGAAATTTGAATTGGAGTGCTTTGGTACGTGCTGCTGCGCTGAACAGGAATAGTCCAAAGCCAGACTCTCATGTTTGTCCACGTGAGAAAGGAAGCAAATTAGCCATTTTAGCTGTATCTAAGAAGTATCTCTGACATATAAAAGTGAGTGTGATGGGATTTGCTTGCAAACAGTGCATTTAGACATTCCTCAGATCAATGAGTACTGAGAGACTTTCTGTCAGTAATCCTTTGATCTTTTGCTCTATTACAGCAAACACTTTTAAATCCTCTTTATCTCTTAATCTCTGGGAGGCATTCTGAGGAAAATCAAATGTACAGTTGCGAAAAACTAAATAAAAATGCAGAAGCAATGTGTGAAAAACTCAGTTCTCCCTTTAATATCTAATAACTCGTGTGACGTGATTGTGGAGGAATTTTGGCCAACTGCTCTTATTTCATTGGGGTTTGTGGACATAGTTTATCATTACTATAATAATAATAAAAAAAAAACTCTTTATGGTTTCAGCAAAGTATTTTGTTCAGGGTGAGGTCTGGACTTTGGTCCATTGCAACATCTTGATTCTTTTCATTTTCAACCACATATGTTGAGAAGCTATAGTCCTCATTCAACCAGTGCAGCTCCCATTTTGTATCTGTTCACTATTTTTACCCACAATTCCTGTCAAACAACTTTCAAATAAAGGACACTATAGAAATACACACAGATATAGCCACTATATAATTGTACTATCATGAACTAATGCCGCCACAACACACCATGTGCAGTTTTTCATCTGAAGTTGTATTTATGCCTTTTTTAGACCTGATAAAGACCAGATTATCGAGATTATACACTATGTTCTGATTTGAAAAACCTTAGAACTGAAAGAGTGTACCCCATAATAGAAAAACAGTTAGAAATGCCTCAAGTGCATTAAATATGACATTTAAAAAAAAAATCTATTCAAATGTCTAATAAGCAGTTAGAGTAAAACAAATAAAAAAATCTAATTTTGTGTCTAATATTTCATTAGGTTTCATGGAGAAAAAAGGATGAATGACGGAGCTTCAGCAGGTGAAACAGCTGGATAACTTCCTTTAGAATCACAGATGCAAAACAACAGTTGGAGCCTGGATTCTGGAGACAAATTGTTGAGACACCTGAGAAGGTGTGTGGCCTGAGGGGGTGAAACACACACCAGCCACCTCAACTCGAAAGCCTTAGTTTCCCATGCTGCACCTGTTACTAAGACACCATCCAGTGCCTGTGAGAAAACCTGAGCTCAGCATCAGATGGAACAAAGCATCTTATTCAAACCTTTTGTATCAGTACAATAACAGCTTTCTGTTAGCCACCAGAGAGGCCTGTGATTAGCTCCCCTTCCTCTTAAAGACGAAGGTTTTCTGTTAAGAATTCTAGAGGGTTGATTGTAGTGTGCAAAAGGTGTAATTGATGTGCCAAAGGGTAGACAACTTTTAAGGTTACTATTATCAAAAAAATCCTCTGCAACTAACATCCAGGGCAATGAGCTATGACATTGGAGTGCATTGTGAATTGACTTCTGAGTCAGCAGCAATATGCTGCTGTCTTTTATGTGCGGGGGCTGAATTAAAGTCTGTCCTGTTCCCACTTAAGACAATTCATCAGCGAAGGTTTGCCCTGGCTTTATTGCTATGTAAATGTCAGTATCACATTTCCATGTCAGGCTGGGTTAGGGAGTGGCACCCTACTCAAATGAGAGAGGCTTTGACTCAGCTAAAAGAGGGTGCTGATCCTTTGACGAGCACACACATAAATGCACAGATTACTGCTCATTACTCTGTGTCAGTCAGCACAAACAACACATCCGAGGCCAAAGATGTGGTTACGCTGAGCAAATTCAACGTAGTGTGAAAGATTCAGCTGATAATGTTCTACATTTAACAGATTACACATTATACATGTTGAAAATACTCAAAGGAGCCCAAAATACATGTGATGCTGCAATTAAAGTGAGTCCCCTTAAAAATGCTTGATAAACTTAGGATGAAAAAAAAAATGATGATGATGGTGAACAGCTGTTTTGGAGAAATCACAGTACTTCTGTGAGCACCTTTTATAAAATTAACTCATCTGAGGAGGAACTTGGTTAGTTTGGAATATTCTAAAATATTTAGATAATTACATAATAATAACAATAATAACAATTTAATGCAGCACAAATTACATTTACAGTCCACATTAAAATATCTGTTTCAATTTAATTTGACAGAAAGTGTGATTTCCTTTAGGAAATACTGTCTAGCTCAGTCTCTCAAGCCTACGTCAACAAAAAAGCAGCAAAAGTAACTTTGGACTCCTGTGGTTTATTCCTTTATAGCAATATAGAGACTTCAGAGAATCAGGAAAGAAATGACAGAAAAGAAAATAAGAGTGACAGAGCAAAAGACTACACAAGAGTAAATCTTGGACAGTGTCATAAAAGCGACTTTACGTCAGCACCTGTAGGGGGACCCTAGGAGCTAAATATTTCAAAAAGTTCCTTTGTGGTGCTGTAAAAATATCAGTTTATCAATAAGCAGCATGCAATGTCTGAACATCTGCAATGAAAATGCCAAGACAAATTATTTTACACTGCCATCAGTTTTTTTAATTAATTATTCAGAAAAGTAATTAACTCTTCAGCTGCCACTCTCCTTATGATGTTACAGATATACATCATACCAGTCATATGCTTATGGTAGTACAAATGACAATAATTATACTGTCTTGACATACAGTATCTGTAGACTGTATAATATACATATCCGCCAATTTCTAATTTTGTTTTTTACAGAAAGAGAATTCTTTGAAATGCCTTTTTTTGTTTGTTTGTTTGTTTTTTTTGGGGGGGAGGAGTTCTTTTCATCATTTTAAATACATTTCCACAAAATTCCATCCATGGAAACGCCGCTAGACTTCAAAATCTGTTTGTGATGGTTTGAGCTGTCTTTAACTGCACAGCAGGTAATGAGTGATGCAACAGTGAGCAAGAGGTTTTGAAGGAAAAATGAAGCTATTTGCTTTAGCAGTAATTATGCAAAAATAAATAAATAAATAACTGCCCTTATCTAACCCCCACCCACATTCTCATCTGAATGAAAAGGTTGACAACTTAACGCTAATTGTGCCGAGGACATACCATGCTTTGAAGTGGTATGTCCTTGGCACTTCAGTTGTTTTCTTTCAAACAGCCTTTGGTCAAAATTCTACATTGTACTCTGGCAGAGAGTCAAACAGGCTGCAAAAGTTCATAGGCTGGATATCTCTACAGGTATCTCTATGGAAAGAAAAGAAAAAAAATATATATATACATAAATATGGTTTTAATAAAAGGAAGATCTGAGTCACAGAGACATGCTTTCTCTTTGACCACATTTGTTCCATTGTCTCTGACTTTAAAGGATAACTGAAGTAACAATGGTAGTCTTAGCCTACTGAGAGAGCTTTTTTCACCACGGACGGTCTTTGTTCTCTGTGCTGTGGGCAGAAAGTGCACAATAGATGCTGATGTAACATGAGAGTTTCATTTCATTTTGAACTAGAGGTGTGGTGCAGAGACCCAGATCCTGGTGACATTCTCTCAGTACAAGCATCTGAGACTCAGGGTAACAACCCTGAAAGCAATGTTTCTAACCTGGGCCTTAAGGTCTTACATTCTTAATTATGATAAAATGCCTTCACTTCACTTCCAGCACCACCTTATTGAAGCATACACTGATAGGTTGTGCTAAATGTCAGCTGTGGTTGCTTGCTATCAGCTAGCAGGCAATCACATACTTCAGTAGGTTTTATCCCCAAGAGAACAAGGGTCTCTGTAAATGTTTTCAAGTTTTCAATTTTGGAACTATTAAGTGAGAACAAAACTTTAACACTGACCTGTATATTTATATATAAAGCCTTGCTGCCATCACTGTTAGCTGACTATCAAAGCCATGTTGATAATTTCAACATGGTGAATAGGTGAATTCCTGGGCATATGAAACAAAGTCCAGGTTCATGATTATAAATTGCACATATATTAGGAACAAGCACTGATTTTACTAAAATATTTAGCTTTCAACTGTAAAATATAGCAGACAACATGAGGATGCATGCAGCTTACTTATTTTGATGAAACTCACCATCATAATGTGGATGAACTCGAGGTGCATAAGATCCAAATTTAATGAGAACAGGGATGTCAAATCCCTGTCGTATCCACTCCACCACATGCTGGGATGCAGAGGGCGCAGCTGCAGGGTCTGATGGGGGAATGCTACACTCCAGCTCCACCGTACCTCCAACCTTTCCATGGACCTTGGACCGTACACCTTCAATGGTCACTGTTTACCCAAAGCACAATAAGAGATCGGATTATAGTTCACAATGGTGTGGAAACATCTTAGCAGTCACTGTTGTGAGCTGTCAAAGATCCTTCAAATCAATCAATGAAGATACTTACGCAAGTGGCAAATAACTGCTGCCACAGTGAAAGTCTGCCAATGCGATCTTGCTGACCCCATATCTGTCACTCACACAACCCGCAGCATGTTCAGTCTGTTGACAGAAGAGACGCATTTGTCACATTCACATTATTTCCTTGGCTGCACATAAGAAGATAGCCATCTGTGACAGATTTCCAAGCTAAAAAGGTTATAGTAGAGCTGTCACTTCTGTCATAATTTTACAAAAACGGGGAGAGGAGCATTCAAATTTTTATACAGTTTTCCAATAACCGCAATTCATCCCCTATCATTACACAAATGGGCAGAGTAGCTTTGCAGCCAGATAGGCAATATATCCTTTTTTTCTTTTAGAAATAAATGTCATAGCTGTCAAATAAATCTTTGGAGAGTCACACATGGAGCAGCATCTAAGTGTTTTATTTAGAGTACATCAATGAAGACATTTGGCTGGAGCAGCTAGGAGACTCAGCACTCAAGGACAGAGACCATCTGATCTGATGGGAGCGCTAAAGGAAGGCGTCAAGAGTCAAACTTAATGTCCAAATACAGCAATCGATTCAGTCTGTTCTAAAACGTTCTCTGCTTGAATAGTTAACTTGAAGGAAAATGCCACCATGATGGGTCAGATAATGTTCTCTACAATAACCTTTTAAAATGAAAGAGCCAGAATGCAATGATTTGCACATCTCATGCACCCATATTTTATCCCTAATAAAACATACAGAATATATGGCATGTTGAAACTGAGACATTTTACCATTTCATGGAAAATATTAGCTCATTTGGACTTTGATGGCAGCAGCTGATCTCAGAACAGTTGGAACATAAAAAAGACTAAATAATTCTTTCTATTTGGAGTGCAGAGCTGCTCCTGAGCCCATGCACTGATGTCCAGTAGAGAATCGTGCCTGTTTTCACCATGCAAAGATCACTTGTATGAGAGACAATCCTCCTGATTCTCTGAATCTTTTGATGAAAATTCTTTGAAATTTTAGGTTAAGTAAAATGTTTCAGAAACTGAGTCATGATTTTTGAACAGTTTATAAAAAGATTGGAAACCTCTGCCCATCTTTACATCAGAGACAGTGCCTCTCTGAAATGTTCCTTTTTATACCTAGTCTTGTTCCTGTCAGTAAATAATTATCAAATGCTCCTCCGTTTGTTCTTGCTTTTGATTTTTGCCTTTCCAGTCTTTTCTTCCAACTATTTTGCGATGCGTTGCTGCCATCAAAGTCAAAATGAGCTAATATTTTCCATGAAAAGATGAAAATGTCTGACATGTTCTTCATATTCTACTGGGAATAAAATATGGGTTTATGAGATTTGCAGATCATTGCATTCTGTTTTTATTGAATTTTTACACAACATCCTCACTTTTTTTTTCTTTTGGGGGGGTGAGGGGTTGAATTGGTGTACATATATGAATAAGTGAACACAGCATATGGAGTGAAAGATTTTTTTCTTATCTCTCTGGGGACAATTCCATGCAAATAACAGGTGCTCATTAAGTATTAAAAGTAATAATGGAAAACTAATTATTTGGCTTCAACATATTATGGGATTTGCTGAACTGAATGTATGTTGCAACTCTGCTCAAAACTAAGTTTGGATACAAACTAATAACGAAGTCACACATTGACAAACCAGGTAAGTGTTGGACAAACAAAACCTACGCAGTTCAGGGTAAAAAAAACTGTTTTTGTCAATGGAGTCTGGTGATTTTAAAGCTTATGTGGATGTGAATAATTAGTCTCACAATGAAAACACCCTTCCAACCCTGAGATCAGCTCAGAGACGTGTACACATTTTGCTGCTTACAGCAGTACATTGTTAAGATAACAAGTCCTACTGTGTTGTATGGGCAGCAGAGCCTGAAGAAACCAGATGATCAATTTAAGCGTAATGTGATGTTTTTTGAAATACTTTTTGTTTTTCAAAACTTCTGCATAAACAGGAACAGTACTGGGCTCACTTTAATGGATTCTGAAGATGAGAAATACTAAAATCCTTACTATCTTGAATGATCTTTGCATTTCCTGAACATGAACTGTGAGCACACTCTTGATCAGCAGCCATGCAAACTCTATTTTCAGCCCCTAGCATCAGGATTTTATGGGCTTTTTCATTTCATGGCTGAGGCAAAGTCTGAACTTGTGGAAAACAATTACGCAGGCTGTCAACAGCTGCTGCGCTTTGGTTCAACACACTCCTGTGCTCCAGCAAACAGCACGGCGTACATGCATCTTCTACGTAGGCAACGTGACGATCAGAAATATAAAAACTAAATCTGTTTAACCCAGCCACTGGAATGTAAACATTTCTGTCCTCTGTCCTTGGTCTTGTTTGACTTTATGTAAAGCACAAAAAGTTTTATTTTCAGTTTATTACATTTGATTTAGGCTCTCAGTGTTTGCAGAGACTGAACAAAGTCAGCCAAGGACAAGTTTCAAGATGCTGTTGTACACAAGAAGCAAACAAAAGGTACACTGAGCCTTCTATTCCCATGACAATCGTCATTTTTCGATACATAATGAACAGATGCTGAGTATATTTGGCGCATGCTTTATCGACTACTTCTTGCTATAGCATTCATCATGCAACAATTTAAAAATAATAAGGCAGTCACTTCTACAAAGCCCTTTCTTGTTTCTGGTGAGAGAGCAGTGCAATAAAGTGGATCGACATTGGCAAAAACTAAAGCAAAAGAAGAAAATAAGAGGATAATATGGAAAGAAGGAACATGAGAAGCAAAAGAAACTAAATAAGCTGCAGGAACTTTTCTGTGTAAAATCATAATCAAATACTGACTAACAAAGCGATGTGCACAAGTAAATCTCTAAACAATGTAGCTCAAGATCGTCTCAAGACATTTCCCTCAGACTTGTTCTCCTCCCTCTGACACTGAAGATGTGCATAGACATGCACGCTCTGACAGCACAGCACTCTGGAAAATGTTTAAAGCTGTAATAAATGATTCTCTAGCTCTCAAAAGAAAGCATCCTCTCACACCCCGTCTTTGTCAGTTGACAGAAATAAAACCACGACTGACAGGCATGCCGTTGAATTTTTGTTGTTGCCATTTTAATCTACATGAAAAGAGAAATGGGGAGCAGCTGATTAATCATGACTAAAGCACAGCAACAGATTTATCAGCAGCTCCGACTCTGCTTACCACAGCACTCTTAAAACCAAAAGATGAACACGCTGCAAGGAATATGCTTTTTTTCAAATTCAATTTCTCTCCGAAAAGTATCAGTGGGGTCCACATTGTTGGCATTAAGATATGTCTTTTATATGACAGTTAACCATTTGCTTATAGCATAGCTAGCTACATGTGCTGTATTCTTGAGGCATGTGAAACACACTTGTTCACTGGGTTAGCACTGCTCAGAGGCTGTTTGTTCTGCCAGTAACCTAAACTGGACATTAACCCTCTGACTAAAGAACAAACAATAACAGAGAGAAAAGGTCATGCCTGGTATAAAGCAAGTGAAAAAAAAAAAAGTACAAAGTACACTCAACAGAAACTGGGGCATACGATTGACAAAAGACTGCTTCAGTGAAACAAATATTTCTCTAAGACCATGCACAGAATTATCCAGCACCCCCATCTGCTTGTGCTATATCTCATAAATGGGTTATGCAAAGCTGTATGACCAAATTTATAAAAATGTGAAATTCATAGAAGAGAGGGATGGAGTGAAGTGGTAGATTTTTGCCTCCTGAAACCAGCAGCTATGATCAGAAATGTAAAGATAGTTTTAAGGGGGGTTTTCAAATCTATCCCTGTAATATTTTTGACCAAATCATGCCTGAGGCATTTCATTAAGACCTCAATAAATTGTGTGAATTTGGTATAATATGTCCTCTTTAAGTAATGACCGTGAATAAAAAAGACATTTTATTCCCCAGAAATCTGAAAAGCAACAGTCAGTATTTGAATCACGTCGTATAATCTACAGCCTGTGAATGTCACAACAAGCTGCACGGAGCAGATAAGCTTAGCAGGAAGTTAGACACAGGAGTGGCATAGAGAATCAGGTTGATTTTCAAAATAAAACATGCTGTGAAAACTCCCAATCTCAAATATCTCCAAAGCAACACAACCAGTACTCTGGTACAACAATGGAAGTGTACCATAGAAATATGGAGACAACATGTTCCACTTCTCAAATGCTTCCAGGTTGACATGAAACCATGTGGGAAAAAACCTGTCCTTGTGAACAAGATGTTGCTAAGCAATAAGTACACTGGATGACATTTATAGAGATGTTTTCAGCTGATCTTTCAGATAATTGGCAAAAACAGCACCCTCACAGTGAGTGCACGATTTAACATCATGTACATGACATGTTTTAAACAAAAACTGTCTTCGTTTAGCATGTTTAACCCAAATATAGGGCAATTATGGCCCTCTGATGTGTACCAAAGGTATTATGATGCCCAAATCCAAGACTTCAGATGCTTCCCTAAAAGATAAAAATATGAGCCCTCAACAGGAAAACATGATGAGAGAAGCTGGATTGTTCAGAAGGCTCACAATCACGTTGACTTGACACCTTGAGACTCAATTTGTGACGTTAAAATGAGCTGAATTGAATCAGTTTATATAGAACTCTAAAAGCTTTGCATTATGTTAGTTTGATTCTTTCAGTGTTAGCCTTTCAAGGACGTCCTTTTAGACGTCCTGAAACACACGACTTTGATGAGAAAAGTATTTTTTAACCTCCTAAGGCCTGAGCTTTATCAGTGTTTCAACGTCATTCACGTTTGCGTTCTACAGGTTCCGTTTACACAGAATTAACGGTGCAGACAACCCAAAAGTTGGTGAATTTGTATTTTAGAACCAGTCTCATCACTGAGACTTCTGAAAAGTGCTGCCTGTCAGTCGCCTGTCGCACGAGAACGCTGATCCTGGCTTCCTCCTCAGCGTCACAGGGGTACTTCTGAATTGTTTTTCCACTCAGTGCTCACATTATTTGGACTACCCCACAGTAGTCTAGATGTTAATCTTGCCCGTGTGTTAGAAAAACCCATTCCTTTGACGCTTAAATACTTTCAATCACACTGAGGTCCTTCTGTGTTGCTTGTTTGACGTGAACGTCTGGGAAAAATAGGGCAGGAAAAAAAAAACGTGGAAAGGAGAGGGTACACATGGTTCAAACATGAGGTTTTTGTTTTGTTTTGTTGTTTTCATGAGTCAAAGTAAATGCCACAATCTTTCATTGACTACATCCATTAAGAACACTCACTGTCAAGCTGTAGAGTTGTAAATCAGATAAAGCCATTTCTAAAGTTATTTCCAATTCTGGTCCTTCCAGAACAAGTTAAAAAAGCACCTCATCCAAAACCAAAGATATATGTCTATTAAAGTTTTGAAAAAAAAAAAAAAGAAGAAAAGAAAAAATGAGAAAAAATAAAGTTTTTTTGTTTGTTTTTTTTCCCCAATTTTAACCTTTTA
This sequence comes from Arrhamphus sclerolepis, assembly GCA_037176975.1. Lineage (NCBI taxonomy): Eukaryota > Metazoa > Chordata > Actinopteri > Beloniformes > Hemiramphidae > Arrhamphus > Arrhamphus sclerolepis. The sequence continues at coordinate 11,632 of JBAMYA010051082.1, read as the reverse complement.
TTTATGTCTTCTCTGTTTAATGTGTCGCATGGTGCTGGCTATAGATTATTGCCAACAACAGAGTTGTCACAGCTGAATAAAATAGTCATGATTATAAAGTGCTGTTTCTCCAGTGATCTGCATTGCAAAGTGGACCTCAGACTGGCTGCTGCTGGACTGATCCAAAGTAGAGCTGTTGTTGCAAAAATGGAGAGATTACTACAATTAAGCTTTTAATCTCTGGGCTGAAGGCTGTTCCAAGTCTTTTCTGAATGAAAATACAAATGAGTGGTGTGAAGGTCAGATTTAGGTTTTCAACTCTTAAATATCAGATTTAATCTGATCCTAATGGCTAGTAAAGTCTCAAGTCTTAAAGCCTTAAAGCCACAAACTCAACTGTGCCAAAATCATTCCATCATAACTTTATTAATCATGTTCCTGCATTACTTCCCGCAAAGCTGTACATGTCTATTTTTCTCTATAACTCGCGCAACAACTTCTTCACATGACTGTGCACATGTGCATTTGTGCACTGTGACAGAAAGAGAAAGGACACGCTGGGTTGCAGCTACTAAAAGTTGGTTGTTTTTTTTCTTAAGGTGTGGTGATGCAGATGAGGCTGGAGGAACTGAAGAGGAACTTCTCTCATGTTACTGAAGTCGCAGATCTACACTGCTTCATCTACGAGTGCACACATTGGCCAAAAAAAGGGCTTTACATCCAGCTGGTGTTTTCCAGTGATTCCCGGTCATGCACCATTGCAAATGACCATAGCTAGAATATAATTCAAATTGAAAAATCCATCAGTTTAATTGAAAATATATAATTCAATGATATGCATCCTCAATAAAATGATATTGTTTTTTAAATAGCACATTTTTCAAAAATATAGTTTGCAAAGCTGCAGCAGAAGTTGAGCATATATGACCTTAAATGAATGTACATGTAATTGTGATCAAATGTGTGCTCAGGCTTGAGCAGAGATGGAGAGTCGGAGTGTATCAGGTGAGGAAGACTTCAGCATTCTTACCCTTGACACGCGCATTTTATCAAAGTGTTAGCTACATTAAATTAAGCATATGACTTGACATCATGAATTCCAAGCCTCACACTTCCTCTCTGTATTCTCCCCCTGCTGCTAACAATAAAAATGATAACATAGTTGAATAAAACCAGACTTTACTCATTATCTTTGCATTTTATGTTGTAAAAACAAGCCTCTGCAATGGCTGGTACAATAAATCTTATCTTCATCTTACTCTTAAAAAAGTATGCAAATATAATATAAGTTTAAATATTTCTGGTCAGGACTAAGTCCCCAGTGTTTCAATATCCTATCAACCTATAATTCACACTTTTGGGAGTAAAAAAAATAAAAAAAAACGTTTGTGGGTGGTTGCAAAGAAAATGTGATCTGCACTTCTCACCACCAATTTAACAACATTTGAAAAGCAGCCTGATGAACTTGAACATATGACTATAGAAATAATAAAGTGTTCCGTTTTAAGCGTGTTTAAACTATAGTCGATGCCACAAAGTCCCACTAATCAGAGAAACTGCCATAAATTTAGATGTAAAAACCACCTTTTGAAGGGCCTCGGTAACATGGTAACAGAGTTTTACATTTCTAAAAAGGTTTTCGAAGGTTTTTCATCAAATGGGCAGCAAAAGGCTTTTGAAAAGACTCACAGGAATACAGAATACATAATGCTATATATGAGATTACTAATTACCAGTCTGCATCTGCCTCAGACCAGTCTAGTGGTCACTGGTTTAATGTATGAAGTGGCAGCATGCAAGTTCTTGTCCTTCACAAGATAAATGCTTCATTAATTTCCACTAAGCTGCCTCTCAGGATGTAAACTTTATGGAAAATATTCCAGGAAACTGCGGCCAGCTGGTGCCTGAGCAGCCTCAGTCAGACCAGAAAGAGAATTTAAAATCATTAAATGAAGCTCGTCAGGAAATGTTATGAGATCATTTTCCCATAATCGTTTAAATAAAGAGGATTTTAAAACAAGGTCAATTGCACAGAAGGAAATACAGGAATTTATATTCTTGGTCTGACTCTCCACATTTTATTGCTATTTGGTGAATGTGTAGGAAATTATATCTAAGAAAATCATCCATCTCCTGGTTTCAGATGAAAATGTGATTTTTTCTTTTTTATAAAATAAAAAATAAAAAAAAGCTTTCAAAATATGAGATCACACTGAGTGTGTACGTGTTCGGTTCTAGAGTTAACATGTCATAAAGGTTGTCACACCCAATTAAAGCAGTGGCCACCAGAGGAAAAACAACATAAAAGCAGACACCTGATTATCGAGGCTTGAGCAGCTTTGTCAAACTTCAAGACGTCAGTCTATCATTATAATTACGAGTCTTAATTTCTGGAGCTTAAATATATGAAACAATTCAGAGAGCCAAGAGGCGATTTTTAATCCCCTCATTGTTTAAAACCTACCTTTACCAAGCTAAGTGAAGTTCCGCAGAGACAGTCCCCCTCACAAACGCATCACTTGCAGGTTTCTTTTAGTCCAACTTGAGCGTCAGTTTGCGGACTGCGGGCCTGAAAAAGGACCCTGTTCCTTTAAGGCGCTGAAACACGAGCGCTTTTCTCTTTTTGAAAGCCCACCGTCAACAGGTGTTCGTTTCACGTACAGGTAAGAGTGAGACGCCGACGCAGTCTGCTGCTCCCAGTACGGGTGCAGCCTCCCTCCTCCTCCCCCCCAGCTGGTCGCTCCTGTTTCCTAGTTGTGTTCAAAGGGCTCAAGAGTACATCAAAGTGGACTTACACATCACAGCCCCTGTAAGCTGCTGAACGTTTAAGCCCACGCTGCTTTAATACAGTTTGTTTGTGCAGACACAAGCCGAAAATACCATATTTATTTATTTACTCTTCAGTTTCCAGGTAGTATCCACAAGTGGTTAGTGGAAACCACAAGAGGGTGTTCTTCACCTCCTGCTGGTGAGCAAGTTACCCGTCAGACCTTTGGGCAATCAACACGTCTCCTTATAAATAATAAAAGATATCGTGTTCAACTCTGTTTTTACCAGTAATATTAGAGTACATGTTATATTCTTTTTAGTCCATTTTCTCTGTTGAATGCTATCTCGTCTTCATATTTTTTTCTGTCTCTGAAGACAATATGTGGATGATGGTTCTTCCAAATCGATTTCCTGACACCCAAACGCATCTGCTCTGCGTCATAACCACTGTTCCTTTGTTCAATACATTTGAATTAAATTAAAAACTACAAAAAACAAAACAAAAAAAACATTTAAATTAATTTCAGGGTTCACTGATAACATCAAACCAATTCAGCTGTGGGTTTAAACAGAGAATTAATTTCAGGCTTTACAGTTTGACTTATATTAATGCCGTTTTTTATTCATTTATTTTTTTACAATGACTTCGTTCTTAAATATGAAAAAATAAAAAAGAGCAAGAACATACACACATACCAATACACTGGGCAAGAAGTGATACATTTCATTTAAAAATATACTGTACATCAAAAAATCTTTAATTTGGAAAGACTGTAAATACAATTCTTTAGTTGAAATGCAAAACAATCTCTCTTGTGTGTATAAATAAATATATACACACACAAATATATGCATATACATGCACATATACAAATACACACACAACTTTACTATTGTCATGTGCAAAGGTTACCCCCCCTTCATTTAATCCCATTGGCTTGTGGGTAAAAACATTACTTATTTGTAGTGGGTGTTAGCACGATGATCAATATATAAACTAACATTGTGCCTTTAATTATTTAAAGAAAATTAATCCCAAAAAAAAGAGAGGGGGTTAGGTTTCCCCGCAGCAGTAACTTGAAGCAGTCGTTTCCTGAACGACTTTATCACTCACATAGTTCATTACAGTTAACTGGACTGAGATCTGGACTTTAACTAGACCATTTCAGAAGCCAGTTTGTGTTGTTTTTCAGCCATTCTGATGTAGATTTGTTGGTTTGAATAGTGGCCCCACATTGATCTCTAGAGCTCAGATTTTGAGGTGTCCTGTGGCTGCAAGACAACCACAATTCATCGCTCCTTTACCACAGTTTTTTACATTGCATGAGGCTTTTTGTGAAGGCATAAAAGCCAAACAACTCCACTTTTGTCCCATTTGTCCAAATTACATTGTTCCAGATTACTTTTGGGTTATTCAGGTACGTTGTCTGTTTGGGATGTTAAATTATCTACGTAAATTCAAGTGTGCAGGTGCTGGACAGTGATCGGAGGAGTGTGTGGTTGCGCAATGATGACTGGCTGCCTGGGACCTGAAAAGGTGCCAGGATGTGCGACAAGGAGAGGCTCACAGCCACAACTGATCCTGATCTTTATGTAAAAACAATAATTCTGTAAACCACATAGTTCTTTTTTTAATACCAATTTTCTCTTTTGGTTTATTTAGTTTTGAACAGGTAAGTTTGATGATTGAAGGTTTTGTTTGTTTTGTTTTCTTTGTTAATTTGGCCTTGGACCATCATGACGTTTTTAACTCTTAATTTTCTGTTGACAAGTACTTGTGATTCCAAAATAAAAGACTTTCTAGCTGTTAATGGCAACTGGCTGTTTGAGGGTCATGTAATGTCCTTTGCTACTAGACATGGGGAATAACAAAATACAGACTTTCTCCTGACAATCTTTTCAAACATGCTGTTCACTCAAGTGTACACAAACTTGTGTACACTTGTGTATGCTATCCTTCGTGTGATGACTTGCATAACTGTAAAATGTTACTGAGGTGGACAACATCCTGACAGTCTCGTCTGATTCACTGGTAATAAAGCTGCATTAAGTCTCTAAGGACTGTCAGGTTTTTGTGTGAGTAGTGATAAAGTAGAAAAGAAATGAGCGCAAATAAAGAAAAGAAGAAAAAAAACCACATGGATATGTGAAAAGAAAAACTGTGAAATATAGCTCCTCCATGTCCTGCTCCTGTCCTTGTGGATGAACAGAAGTTTCCACAGCACAAAGATAACTGCCCTTTTTGTTACATAGATTTGAAAAGGTAAAAAGGAGCAGCAAACAGCCATGAGGCGCATGATGTGTCAGAGAGAGGGATGACAGGCAGTAGTTTTTTTTTACTCGTTTCAGTCACCAAAATCTGGGATGTCGTCGTAGGAGTACCCTCGGTAACCCTTGGCAGCGTAGTAGACTATCCTCAAATGGTAAAATCCAGGAAGGAAAACAAGCAGGCCGATGATGATGACAGGAATGGTGCGGTTAGAATGCTGAGAACAAAACACAGAATTACAGAATTTGTATTTGCCGTAAAAGATTTACTGACAAGCTGTGAGTAGTAATAGTTCCACTGATACATCATATTTACATTTGTACTCTCTAATGTTCTCTCACCACGTCTACCAAAACACATTAATGTGATGTTGGAGAAGCTCTGACTATTACATTCAGCACAGTAAAGAACAATGCAGCCATCATGCTACATCCACACACTCTAAAAGAAAGGCGTGCAGGAGGTATGAAGGCGTGATGACTTCATTCATCTGTCTGAGGTCGGGTTTCATGTAAATCAGCAGCTGGTTCATGTGAAGGCCAGCTGTCCATCAGGAGGCAGGGACTGCCGCTCTCAACAGCAGCGTGACTACAATTCACCACCAGATGGCAGGCTTGTGCACAGAGCTGCTGCAGAGTTTCTGCTGCGTCTGAGATGAACTGAGGCATTAATGCAGAATCAAGGCCTCACGTCATTCTGTTGTCTGTGTCGTGTCAAGATGCAGGCAAAAGCTACAATAGAGCTGAAGTGTTAATGCTACAACTTTTTTTTTTTTTCTTTTCAAATCATCACATAGTCCTTCAGTTTCATGTGTCTTGACTAGAAGTAAAAGCAGTTCAGCTCCTAATTTAGTCACTACTTTTCCTTTGATTCCTCCTGGTTGTTCTCAAATGTCCCTACCCAGTTAAATAAAGAAGGCAAGATTAAATCGAAACCCAGTCTGTTCTTTGCCGTGAACTTTCTATGATCTCCCAGTGTTAGACATGCTAACTACTTCTGTGGATTAACTAACAAATACAGTAGGTAGTGTTTTACTCTGATGCTACAACTGCTACCTGCAGACTGGGCTAAGAAAAAAGGAAGGAGAACAAAAATCCCATTAAGCTCCTACTGATAATTACTAATATATAATGTGCAGGCTCAGTAATCTCCCACATGGTGTCATGAATTTGAGATGCAGAAACCACAGCATGGGATCCACTAAAGTTGGCGCATCCCGCTACTGAATATTAGAATCATTAGTTATGTTTAAACACACCAAAAAGCTTTGTGACCAGCAGGAAACTGGCAGCAGGAGTATAAAAATGTGAGAAAAGCAATTAATTTACAGCCAATAATTATCATCTGGCATGTGGGCGTTTTAATTATCCAGTTAATATTTTTGATGTCGTGTTCATCCTCCCAACATGTGTCAAAAGCAAGACTGGGTATCACTGGTAACAGACCTTCATTTGACTTATCACAGCCAGACAAGCACAGGTCTAATTTGTAACATTACAGACTCATTTCATGGAGATGAAAGTATTCAAGCATTCTCATATTGTGCAGTCGTCCTCACTTCTATGGCTGACTAGGTCACATAATGGGACTGAAGCACTGATAACAAAATTTGCCTCACCTGTGCATTCTTGCTATGCCAAGCAGAAGTAGGAACAGTGTCAATCATTTGCCACATGCAGGTGCTGCATATCTGATCAGATTTATTATCGTGTTTATTTATTTATTCTCTTTTTAGATTGTTTTTAAATTTGCAATGAAAGGTTGAAGCTGTGAACTGATTAAGAGTGTACAACTTATAAGGTGTGAGATTTGATTTCTCCAAGATGAAAGGAATTAAACTAAGCACTAAAAGTACGGAAATTTGTTGTTGGTAGATTATTTCTTTGTTGTAACGATGCTTCTTGGCAATAAATCTTGTATTGATGGAAAGCTTGTTTATTTCCTTCTTACATAGTGCCACATTTGTCAGGAGCATGCATTTGTGGAATGAGTAACTGTGTTGCACCCATGAAAGATTTGCCAAATCTTCTTTGCCAGCACTGAACACTTTTTTTTTTTTTTTGCTGTTGATTTTTGTTCGGTTTAAATTTTAATTTATTCATCATTTATTCATTATTTCTCGATACATCTATTATTTATTTAATTTTTTTCTTAATTTTGACCATACAACAGCACTCTGCCTTGTTCCAAGATCAACACTCACTAGCAGCTTGTCGACACTGAACCTTGCTAAGCGGAGGGTCTCAGAATATCTGAGCGAGTTTGTTTGTAAGGTCATGGACGTTTATTTTTAGGACTGCTGGTGAGTGAACTTGGTCTATTCTCCCGACTAGTTAGCTGGAAAAGCCCACACAGTTGACAGGCCCTGAGGCGAGCTGCAGGCAATGTGAAAGCAGCTGAGCATGGAGAGAGGAGCAGACCCCAGACTCTGCCCACCTGACTGCCTCTCCCTCTGAGCCGGGCTGCTCTCCCCTCGTCTCCCACACTGGCATCTGGTAGATGTGGTGAACATCTCTCCCATCCTGTGCTCTTCTTGAAATCTGGGACGTGTTCAGTGAGGGCTTTGTTGCATGCAGAACAGTGGATTTTAAAAAAGGAAAGAAAAAAACCAAGTGGCGTGGTCAGTTTTACCACGGTGTCCTCAGTTCACCCTGATCCAGGACCTCAGTCAGGTTGGGGTCAGCTGGCTCCACAAAGGTCTCCAGAGTAGATGAGCGCCCTTCTGAGTGTGGAATTCATAAAACAAGCAAAAACAAACAAACAAAAAAAAAACAAAGAACAAGAACATGTTCAGGATTTACACATGTGTAGAAAGTTATGTGCCCCCCCCCAAAAAGAAAAAAAGGAAAAATGATTCTCTGTGTTCTCTTTCTTCTCCCTCTCCATTACATTTTCTTAACTTGTAACATGAGCTCACCATTTTATTTTTTTTTAAATAACACACACACATTCATTTAAGACTTTGTAATTCATATTAGATGCTTAAGAGACTGCTAATCTGATTTTATTTAAGACACTGATTTTCAGATTTTAGAGAAATTTTAGACAATTTAAGCCGTTCATGAAGTCTGCAGTGTTGCTGAAGTGTTTCTGGAACATCAGGACCTCGTTCAGACCAGATAGAGGATATTCTTTTCACACAAGGCCTGTCTTGGAATATTCCCTCCACCTCTTCCTGGAGAGGAGGGTCCATCGGATACCTGAATCTTGGATTGAGGAGGAGCAGTGTGGTTTTCGTCCTGGTTGTGGAACTGTGGACCAGCTCTACACCCTCTTTGGAGTCTTGGAGGGGTCATGGGAGTTCACCCAACCAGTCTACATGTGTTTTGCGGACTTGGAAAAGGCGTTCGACCATGTTCCCCGGTGACTCCTGTGGGGGGTGCTTCGGGAATATGGGATGCCACACTCCCTTGTACAGGCTGTCCGATCTCTGTATTCCTGGTGCCAGAGTCTGGTCCGCATTGCCAGCAGTAAGTCCAATTTGTTTCCATTGAGAGTTAGACTCTGCTAAGGCTGCCCTTTGTCATCGATTCTGTTCATTACTTTATGGACTGAATTTCTAGGTGCAGCTGAGGTGTTGAGGGGATCGAGCTTGGTGACCTCAGAATCGGGTCTCTGCTTTTTGCAGATGATGTGGTTCTGTTGGCTTCATCAAGCAGGGACCTCCAGTTCTCACTGAAACGATTTGCAGCCGAGTGTGAAGTGGCTGGGATGAGAATCAGCACCTCCAAATCCGACGCCATGGTCCTCAGTCGGAAAAGGGTGGAATGCCCTCTCCGGGTCAGGGATGAGGTCCTGCCCCAAGGCGGCAGTTCCACTCTGGGCAACTCCAGAGTGGAACAAGGTCCAACCCCTCTCAAGAAGATTTGTTCCAGAACTCAGACTGTGTGTTGAGGTGAGCCCGACTTTATCTAGCTGGTACCCCTTAAGCTCATGCACAAGCTCAGGCTCCTTCCAGGACATGCCATGTCCCAACAGCCAGAGTCAACAGCTGAGGGTCAGCGTGCCGAGGTCCTCACCTTTGGCCACGGCCTCTCCCACATTGCACCCGACTCCCATGGCCTCTCTTGCAGGTGTGGGCCTACAGGAGGACGGACCCACGACTCTCATTTGGGCTTTGCCCGGCCGGGCCCCATGGGAAAAGGCCCGACTATTGGGTGCATTGGGACCCCAGTAACCCTGACCCAGGCGAGGGACACCGTGCTCCTTGTTGTAGTCTCTTCAAAGGAGTCTGGCCCATCCCCCAGGACCAATTTACCTTGGTAGACCCTACCAGGGGCATTAAGCCCCCAACAACATAGCTCCTGGGATCATTCAGGCACGCAAACTCCTCCACCACGATAAGGTGGCGATTCAAGGCTTTAGTTTTTATATTCATTGGTGGTTAAACACTTTACTTATATGACCACATAATACTGCAGAAAATATTTTAAGGAAGCATGTTCTACAGTAATCAAGAAACTTTGCTTCCAATGTCAGCTGCAAAGCAGAAAAACAATGATTCCATGAAGTGAAGTATTTGTTTAGATATCACACAATGAAATCTTATCATCATTGTTACAAATTTCAACTACTATATCTCATAATACTGTTAAGACATGTCTGAGAATATTAAAAACATCAACCTACATTAATATAATAAATAAAACAAATTATGTTTTTTATATCTGTGCTCAGGGAGCTGGAAAGCTTCTTCATAGCCATGTATCCACAATTGTGTTGTGCAGAGGGTTAGTGGAGGTTTGAAATGTTTCAAAAGCCACAAGGTCCTCTGGTGTTGCTTGAGTATACTTTGATCGGATTCTACATTTTATGAACTGTCTCCTGCTCCTCCTGTCCTGTCCTGTCCTGCATTTGTGTCAATGAGTATCTCTGGGAGAAAGAGAAGAGGAAGTATAAGGGTAGGGACATGAATTGTCAGCGTTTTTCTTGCTTTCAATGTACATCTGACCTTCTCCTGAGTCTTATTGTTGAATGTCAGAATTCCCAATCTCTGCTGTAGTCGAGGGATTTAGCTTCAGGTTTAACGGTGCTTCCTGAACTTCAGTAAGAATGGCTTCTAATTGTACATGACCATTATGTTTAATCCCCCTTCATAAAATAGTCAGAATAATTTATTACACTCTTAAGCATGTACACTGTCCTTGAAGAATCCTCATGAACTGTTTTGGCATCATTGTATTCAAGTTACAGGTACAAAGGGATTTGGGGGATTTTGGTACTTATGCTGCTTTAGATCATATTCATATTTATAATTCATCGTCTAGGGCATCATGTATGTTACCCTTATTTACAAAATATAACCCTTATTTTTGAAGTCAAAACTAACTAAATGCTACAGTTTGTAAAAGTATCAGCATTATGAAGTTTAGCAGATTTCACTGGAACATGGTGATATGTTTTTGCGTACAGCATGCTTGTTTATGTGTGAATGTCAGAGTGATTGTGCACGTATTATGTGTTTGTGAGTCCTGACCATCAGGGATGGAGGGTGGAAGACTAACTTCTCTTTGAGCTTAATCTTGTGCACAAACTGTAAGCCAAGATGGCTCTTGTCTGGAATAGCTGAGGTCTCCTTCATCTTTGTGTGGCATAACTCGAGTTTCTTCAAGGAAGGTCAAACCTGTGTTGTGAAGTGAGCAAAGATCAGCCAAAGGGAAAAAAACAAATGCTATTTTGCATATTCTATTCTTGTATGTCAAGTTTTAATTTGTTGTCCCTGGATTTTTTGGTTTGAAAATAAAATCTATTCCAATATTCAGTGAGGAAACGTGTATAATGTCAAACAAATGTGTTTGTAAAAGTTAGAGCACAGGTGAAGGCTGAGTTTCTTGAGCAGAATCACAAAACATTCAGCTGTGTTTCATTTCAGTGAGTCTGACATGCAGCTTGGGTCAGGTACTGAATGATTTGGTGAAGAAATCTTTTTAATGAACAAATGAATTCTACTGATTCATTTTACATGAAGGAACGGCCATTCCCATCACTATGCACAAGCTGCACAAAGGGAGTATATGAGTAAACACTGAGTCAACATAAAAGGTAACTGGGCTTAATCTAAAACAAGGTCTGGCATATCTGTGACAACAGTTGCGAGCAAAGAAAGCACATCATGAATACAATTATTAAGATGAGCCATAAAATAAACGAGAGAGAATTGTAAATCCCTCCTGCTTTGACAGGCTTGCAAAGAAATGCAAAGAAATGCAAAGAGAAGTGAGGCTAGAAACTGGGGGCTAGGGTGGCCTGGATTGGCTGTGGAAGCACTGGAAGTGACAATGGGAAAGCAACTACACTGTACATATGTATTAGAGACAAAAGAAATCTCAGAAACATAACAGAAAAAATGAATTTGTGCGTATACTGGAGATTGCCATGATCCTGTCTGTTCACATCTAAACCTTCTTTCTGCTTATAGAATGCTTGCAGATGTTCAAATGTGTTTGAGTATACCTTTGCAGAGTTAAAGGCAAAATACAGAAAATCCTAAGGGGGACGGGGGTTAATAAAAGAAATGAGAAAAAAAAAATTTAAATCAAACAATATGATGTCTGAAATGTTGGGGGGAATTACCTACTTTGAATTAATAATGCCTAGATGCAAAATAATTCAGTG
>JBAMYA010051069.1:0-32402 GCA_037176975.1 Arrhamphus sclerolepis | reverse complement strand
TGTGAGCTGGGATAGGCTCCAGCAGACCCCCGTGACCCTGAACAGGAAATAGCGGGTGTAGAAAATGGATGGATGGAAATTAAAAGGTTTTTCTCTGTGTTTCAGGCACCCACTGTTGAGCTTGTACTATTAGTTTATTAATTTTAAAATCCCCATTGTTAGTCTTACCCAAGGTTCATGAGGATAATTTAAACCTTATCCAAACAAAAAATAAAATATGATAACTCTAATCAGTTGTCTGACTTTCCAAATCCATTATGAATCATCATTACCTCAGAACAACTCTGATCTGGTTCCTTTTCATTTTCCTGTAATCACACAAAGTAACAGTGTGCACAATTTATGCCACCAAATAACTCAAATGTTGTCAGTTAACCTATCAGAAGCTTCCATAGCCATGACATCATCATCTGGGATTTCCCAAATTCTTTAAAGGCATCGTAATCTGACTTTGAGAAAAGTAATTAAGAAAATCTCTCTCATTATTCAGGCACTTAGCAGTCGTAATTCTAACTTACCTAAAACAGGAAAATTTATTTTGATTTGATGTCAGATATTGAAGTTCAAAAAAGAAATCAAAAGATAAAAAAAGATAACGTGTCTTTTTTTGCAGTGTATGTAAACTTCTGGTTTCAACTGCACCTGCGTCTCCCAGCAGCCACTCAGGTTTGACAAAGCTGTCAACAGTCAATGCAGGTCTGTAAATACATGACTCACATGTTACAGATGGAGCCTGTGCATGGAGGTACAAGCAAAATATACAAAGGTGATTTCAGTGATTGGTCAAGAATAACTGGACAAGAATACCACAAAAATGTAACAATGCACTACAATAACAACTGAAAAAACCCAACGTCTTCTGATAAAAACAAACAAACAAATCTATAGACAATATGATGCAGGGGAAAAACCTGTTTATTCCATGTGCTCGGTGCCTCCACATACACAGAGGCTTCAGAGGTAGAAAAAGAACCTATGCACTAACATACATGTTGACTGTGGATTTGGGTGTTTGTGTGTGTGTGTATGTGTTTGTGTATAAAATGAGATTAAGGATTTCCTGTCATGGGAACAGAACAGAAAAGAAAGAAGTTGTTACCAGAAAGAGAGATACAGGAAAAAAGCTGCAGCTACTACTGAATGATTCGCAGAAAGGAACAAGAAAATACTTTTTCCTAGACTGGTTTTGTGATGAAGTACTTTATGGAGTCTCTCTCAGGTACATCACATGTCAGATGAGTTACTTACATGTGCAGAGCAGGAAATGGAATAAGACTGCGGAATGATGTTTGCTGACAAGCTGCTCAGTCTTACGGCGTCTACAGAGGCCAAATGAAAGGTTCAAATGCATTTAGATGATGCCTTATGGCGTTACTGGGTGCAGTGGTCAGAACATCAGCTCTGTCCATCAGCTCAAATATGGATGGAGAATGTGGATGACTATTTAAGGCCTGAAACTGAATTTCCAGAAATAAGTTACTTAAATTTGCTATTGTGTCCTCCCTGTCATCCTCAGATAGATTTATGTTGGAGACATGATGTGACTTTACTTCAGCTTTTTCTAAATTTTGCTGTCTGGAGACAGGATGGAGTGGGAAAGTGCTGCACAGATACAGTACTAAATATGCATTTTTTGTTCTGTTTTTATGTGCACATCTTGCTCCGTTTACCATAATATCAATCACATGGGATCTTGGTCCACTAATTTCATGTTGTTCTCCTACAATATATTTAATTTCTTTCAATAATGACCCTTTTCATCGTTTATATGTCAGGCTCGCTTATCCTTTGTAGTGTAACAGTTGTCTAAGACATGCTGATATTGATGTGTGCATGAATAGAAGAACTTTAACAAATATATGCTGGATGATACAGAACTTAAATTTAATACTCAGGGAAAGACAGCTTTATTTCCAAATCCTGGTTTGTGCCTCCTTCCCTCAGCTAATAATGGTTGTCATGGCTATAAACTGATGAAGGGAGTGAACAATTGTAAAATGCTACTGCTTAAAATGACGCAACTCTAAAAATAAATAAATAAAGGTGATAAGAAAAAAAAAAAATCAATGCTAATTTCATTTTGTATTTATTAATTACAAAATGTGTTGGTTCAGTTGTCACAACTTGTTTTTGTTCTTATTTGTCAACATCTTTTATGATTCATGACCATCACTCTTGAATATGTGTAATTACTTTTAGAATCAGACAATAATATTAAAGTTTCTTGCATGTAGAAATGTACAGTAAATGATAGTCCTCATTCTTTTTGGTAAAAATGGAAATATCTACGGTATACTATGAAACCGTGTTTCTAAACTAATGCATCTTCAAGCTTTCCTTGCTGCAGAGTACTAACCTCAAGCCTGCTGTGTTTTTATTATGCTTTTGTCCTCCAGAGCCACTATTTTCCTGTAAGTTTATTTCACTAATGTTTCTGTATGTGCTTTAAATCCTTTTGTTGCACATTTTCTCAACAACAAACAAGCAAAAAGCAACAGGCACAGATGTGAGTTGTGGTCCCCCGAGTCATCTACCTTAGACTTCTGTCTCAGCAGATTCTGAGGCGACACCTTTCAAACCTCCAGGAGTTCTTTAATCTGAGCGAAGGATCACACTGTTGGTGCTTCAATATGCATCTGATTTTGGACTGATGATGATTTTATTTCTTCAGCTATTAATTTTTACATTTTGGGGGCATTGAAATTTATCATTACTTATTTTTATTTTGGTTTGTTTCACCTTCTCTGCTCTTCTTAGTCCACTTAGTTATATCATTTAATCATCTCATAATAATAGAAGAATTTAAACTTAAAATAAGGGGCTAACTGATGAAGGAAATCGTGCCCCATTCAGTGAGAAGATGCCTGATATTACATGTCAGAATTATGATTTGAGGCAGCCTGGTACGCTACATCTTATAACATGGACCATGGAAATGGGTATGTGGAGAAAAGGAAAAGCATTGTTCAGTGGACGAGTAAAAGCAGGCTGAAATGTTCCCTGAGTGTGGGATTGCCAGGGTGCCGTAGAGGCTGAGACTGGAGACACTGGCTGCGTCATATCTCAGAGTGCCCTTCTGGTCAGTTTACATAAAAGGGACATCTGTACGTTGCGGTTTGTCAGGCTATTTTAAAAGCAAGGAAGTCTTTCCGTGGGCTCACACAGCATCGCCATAGCAACAATTGATAGGGGTGCTTCGTCAAACAATAAACAAAAGATGATTTTTTTTCCTTCTCACACCAGAAGTAATTTAATTGGATAGCGTTTGCGGTGCAGCATGACAAGGTTCAAATTAACCAACATTTGACAGAAGCTGTGCTGAAACAGTGACAGAGGCCACAGTGCTATTCATCAACGCTTGAAGTCAGTCCCAGTCAAAGTAAATGGACAGCAACATCAAGGACACTTGGTGATTTGGGACAATTGATCTTGCAGTCAGACCAATTATGGAAAGTGCAAAATATTTGTAAAATATTAGGGGGTGATTGGGAGAACTCTGCATTCAGTGAGTTTTATTATTTACACCCACAAGGTGAGGGAAGCAGCCCTGTTTACTGCCCCAACGTAGTTCAAAAGGAGTTTGTGAAAAGAAAAACTCTTCGACCATGCCAACAAATGCTGAGCGAAATCCATTCTAATACTGAACATAACCCTCCTCAAGGTTACTGAATGCTTTTTTTTCTGCATAAAAGGCTGCAGAGATGCCCTGACAGGTGTCTGCTAAACAAATATGAAGTAACCTTATCAAGTGCCAGCCATCCTTTAAGAAAATCCATTTCTCAATGTACATATTTACCAAGAAAAGAGTCTATTGTGACTAATACCTTTGCAAATATTTTGAGCCAAAGTGTAGAAATGAGATTGAACTGTAACTTGATGACCTCAATGTTGTTATTTAGGATCAATTGGGAATCTGCCATATTTTGGTCCCAGTGGAAATATTAATGGAAAAGTCAATATCCTATACTGCAATATGTAATTGTAAAGTAATAAAATATATATTTCATTATGTTTCAAGTTCATGGACAACCTTCCTGCTAGTTCTATTTCTGTCTGGTTCTGGTTATCTGAAATTGTGTTTTATTTTTTTGTTTTTCCATTCATTAAGGCATTAAGAGCAAGCCCTCTGTCCTCTCAGATGTCCTCACACTGTTGTCTGTCTAATTCACTAACATCTATGATTGCTCAAAGATTTGAATTTAGAGCAGAAAGCAAATATTCCTCAAATGACCAAAATCCCATTAATGTTTTTGGGTTGTAGCATCCAATTCTATTCAGATGAATTATTTCTTACAATTTTTAATAAGCATATTGAGAAATTCAGAATTATACAGTAAAGATATATTAAAATGCACCAATAGAATTTTGCAAGAAAAGTTGGTGGTTTGATAAAATATTCATTAGAATACAATATCAGGCCAGGGCTTATAAATATGTCAACAGTTCAAAACATTGATTTATTCCCGGGAAAACAAAGTTTTTAGGGTTTTTTGTTATCCCACAGCAGCCATGTATGCACCAAGTTAGGTTTAGTGATGAACCAGTTGAAGGTTTGACTGGTGAGGGTGGTGCAGGTAGTCAATGTAAGATGGGCTTAACCGTTGTATTAAAGTCCCATCTATAAACAAATAGCAACAATGAAAAGTGAGAAGCGTGTTAAATAAACCAAAAACATAAATTTGGGTCATATTCATCTGAACAATAGAAAGACGCCAAAAGAATCGTTATTACAAGAGCACAAGCTGGCAGGCCGTGGAATGAGCACATCATCTTATTACGATAAGACCACTCCTGGTTTCATAAACCGCACAAGAGCAGTCTGAATTTCTGCATTATTTATTTGAAAAAGGATGAAGATCTTTTTGTTTTAAATGAGAAAATTCTAATTCTAAGTATCATTTACAGATAGGGCTATTAAGGCCATGAATAATCCAACCAAATATGCTTAACATGGACATCTGAACAGTTTGATATAACAGTGCCTCATGTAAAATGTAATGATCAAACAGCTCAAAGCCAGATAACTCCACAAAGTTACATTTCAGTCACTCATCTCTCGTAATGAAGACATCAAATGCTTTCTTGATAACATATTTGAGTTTTGGTATCTAAACTCTGATCTAAATAATCCCCGCTCATTAGTCACACATAGAGATATCGGGGGTGATAAACATAACTTCAGCCTCCGCCCATGAAATCAGCGCCTACAGGTGGAAGCTGAGGAGGAGGAGGTGGGACATTAAGAGACACGTGAGAGACAACTCCATGGTGCTCCTTACGGAGACTCAGGAATGAGATGTAGTCATTGGAATAATGTAGAGGGGTGAAAGCGAGTATAAAACACTCACTTAAGATGTCGGTCTGAACTAGCTCCCAAGGGGCCGTCTCACTTAAGGATGCCTAGCAACCGAAGCATAAAAGTATGAATAAATATGAATAAGCTGGGAAACCACAAGGGAATAGCAGTCCCTTTGGTTAGACAAACAAAAAAAGACGAAGCAGAGATGGGACTCTTCCTCAGTGACAGCACACATACATGCCTGCAACTCTGGTCAGTTTGATGGCTGATAAGCAAAAGTAGTGAAAAAGAAAGAAAGCTGATAGTCCCATGTTTAATGTCAGTTAACCTAAAATACGAGGCAACCAATAAAAAATAGACACCAGGCTACAGAGTAGCCTAATCTTAAATCTTCTAGAGAAGAGTCTCTGGAAGTGTTGGCTGTTGAGACAGTGTGGTGTCTCTGTAGCAGTTGTTGTCATCTACCTGGGGGGGGTAGTATTATCGCTCTCCAGTTGTTCATCATTCATCTGTAAAAAGCTTTGGTAATGGAGGCGGCTTAATAAATTAAAAGCAGCTGTCAACCTCATCTGACATCTTGAATTCAATATTCCAGTTGTGAGTCACTTTCAGAATAACAACTGATGTGAGAAAACTGTGTACCCGTCGCTTTGTCTTTCTGTTCCTCTTCTTCTTGTCCACGCTGCCGTTCAGGTACAAGCTGATTGTCTCCATAAAATGTTTTTAATATCATTTTGCACCTCTCATCGCTTTTAAGAAGCCTGTAAGAGTATGACGTGGACTGCGCTCCCTTTCCTTTTTCTTTATTTATAAATTTTTGCATTTTCCATATATGTCCAGACCTTTTTCACATTTAGAATTTCACTTTATTAATATTTCACCTTTTTGTGAAATGTAGTAAAAATTAATAAGTGGGAACTTAAAGACACCTGAAAGGTCAAAAAGTAAGATTTGATTAATCATCCTGGTAATAACTGACAGAATCCCTAATCAATAATCAGTAACTGTCCAGCGTCATGGTTTCTGAATGAATACTAGCATTATCTATTTCAAATAGATTTTCTGGCAGTCGACAGCTGGAGAGTCAGGACCAACGCTGCTGGACAAACCGTAGATTCACACTATAAAATATACAGATACACTTTCCTCCTGCCTGCATCAATTTATTATGAACAGGTTTCTTCCCAAACAAAGACACAGGTAAGTCACAAGATGTAGAAAAATAAGATACACAGTCAGAAACAAAAAGTTAAATTATGGACTTTGAGATGATAGCTTCAAAATAAAAAGATATAGATGCAGAGAAAGAGAATCTATTGTTTTTCAGAAATAAAAAAGTCAAAGGGGAATGAAAAGAAGAAAAGAAGTGCAAGAAGTGAGAAGAGAAAGTCTGACAAAGAAAGAAAGTTGAATAAAGTCCTTAATACATCAGGAGACAACTTCTGCAAGAGAAGGCAGGACTCACATCGGAGCCCATCACTGCCATCGGAACGATTCTTAAAAAGACGAAGAGAAGAAGGAAAAGAAACTTGATGGAGGACAGAAGGAAGGAAAACAGGGGAGGATGTAGCAAATTAAATTTACAAGACCCAAGTGCAGGAAGGGTGAGTCTTTCTTTACATTCTACATCTCCATCTGTCCAAATACTCCAAATTATAACCTTCCACGTCTGTTCTCTGTCCCTCTTACACTTCATGTAGTTCCTTACAACCTCAACAAATCTTAGTAATTTAGAAACACATAATTTACAATCACTTAAACGGTGATTCTAAAACACAAATATAAACATAAATAGTTTGAAATTTGCTATTAACTAGAATACAAACTTAAAATGTAGCCTACAAGGTTTTGGCTTCTGTAATGAATTATTCACTGCTGTCAGCTCTTTGTCTCTGATCCACAACTGCATTCACACAGGAATATCTGCTGTTACAGCAGCATCTAAATACTATAATTACTGCAGCGCCGAGGGTTGAAACGAGGAACAGCACAGAGAACAAAAAACAGAATACGAATTAAGAAGCTGCACATCAGAAACAAATAGACAAATAAATAATAAAATAAAATTCTAAAACAAAAAGGACATGCAGCAATTAGTATTTAGTATTACAAAATAGGGAATATTATTAGTACTAGTTTTAGCTATTTTAGCACTGTGGTCCAAAAACATTTTTACTTTGAGGGAAAATTAATTAATTAATTAATAATAATAATAATAGTGGTAGTAGTAGCTGTTATTATGTAAGCTGTTAAAAACAAATGAATGAAAGCTGTGTGACCAGAGCAGCTCTGATGTGGTCTGATGACAAATGTCAGATTAAATTAATGAAGGAGTTCAAATCCAGAACAAAATATACTTGAGGAAAAAAACAAAAACAAAACAAAACATAATGCAAATATTTGCACTCTAATCCTTTGAGCTAGAGAATATTCTATTCAATTATAAACTTGGGGAATTTTAAAATGCATGACGTACTCTTATCCTTAGAAAGCAAGTATATGTGAGTAAAGACTAAAGTTATTAAGACGATGAATTGTGTTTTGATATGAATTAAATTAGTTTAATACGACACCCTGGACTGGTCTATTACACCAGTGAATTCTATGATGACCACTGACAGGTATGAAAACCTGCTTCCTAGTATTAACATTAATCCTATTTTGGCACCTTCCAAAGATTTTTCAGAAGGTGCCAACCGCCACAACACTGCAGACAGATTTCACCTCAACACAGTAACATCTTTCCTCCTGCAGGTCAGCAGTCGGCCCTCAACAGTTTTTTAGGAAGTGCTGAAAGAACACAGATACGAATCTGAAGTGTTTATTTGGTCTTAACACTCTACAGACAGCAATCTGTAGGAACCTGATGGCATCTGTGGGACGCAATCCCCCTCTGCACCCCACAGAGCCCAGAAGATCCACTGATAACTTCCCAGTAGCAGACGCTGCAGGACATCCTCACATGTTCTACGTCCAGACGCTGGCGAGGCAGAGTTTTCTTGAGCGCATGGAGGACTTGTTATGCTTGATCAGCGTATAAGCCCTTAAGTTTCAATGAAAATCTTTTGGAAGCTGATTAATACTGGAGGGATGCAAATTTAAAGACCAACTTCAGAGAAACTATTTCTGCTCACAGATGTACTTTTCATTCAGCGTTTCCATTTTCTCTTCGTGTTGTTTTTGTGCCATCACCATCCACTGGTGGATTTGAGAGATGATCAAGTATTTAAACACGTGTGCTGAAGTGACAGATGTTTTTTGTTTTTTAAAAAAAGCACCAGATTCCACTGATATCTAATTTTAAAGCTAGATGGGACAAAAAACAAAAGAACAACAACAACAAAAAAAAACAATAGATGTCTGCGTTTAAGAACAAAAATATGTTTAAAATAAAATATATGTATAAATATGAAATTACAGACTAAGCAGTGCATTTGTACATCTCGTCTGCAACAATACAAGCATGCATGACTACCTGTTTTAGTTCTACAACTTCTATTTCTAGGAGCTCACAGAAACATTACCATGGTGAGGAAGTGTGCTGCTGGCCGGCCAGGTGAAGGGTCTTGGGCCGGGGGGCGGAGCAGGTGCCTGCATTAGACGACCGCTCCCAGTAGGGTTCACTGTGAAACACACACACACACAGACACACACGGACAGACACGCACATGCACACACACACACATAGCACACACAAAAAAAAAGGAAAAACAAAGGTGGAGAGGGTCTTTAATGACAGGCAACAGCCATAATAACAGGGGGAGGAAAAGAAGTGTATGAAAAGGAAACCTATATGATAAAGGAGACAGAGAAAACAGGAAAAGAAAACGAAAGGATAAGAATGACAATAAAAGAGTGCACAGAGAAAAAAAAGATTAAATCAATGTAATCATATATGGCAAAATACAAATGTCATGAACTCACATGCACTTAACTGCAAAGTAAGAACTGTTTAGGCAAGAAATAAATCATAATTTAGCCATTTCTTCACATGAGAAAAAGGATGAACCGTTGGGCATTTCTAGCTCAGTGGGAAAATAAAACAAAAAACTGTCATCATATGACTTGAGGCATTCTGAACGCAAAAACACAAATCTGGAATGAACGAGGCAGCCGCCAAACGGATGAGCTACTAATACCAGTCCACTAATGCAGTCATGTGCCCTTCTTTGTTCCTTAGATTAGACAAACCAGGATTCTAAATAAATGTAGGTACACATAAATAAATAAATAAATAAATAAATAAATAAAGTTTCCCTTTGTCCCACAGGTGATGAAAACCACAGATAAACACCACATGACGTACGGCTAATATGTAATATGCTGGTTGTTGTCAGCATCCGAGGTCGTCGTCACCTCAGCTTAAGACCTGGGAAGAATCTGATGAGTTTCTTTTCTTCCCACCAATCAATTTAACCAACAATTCAAACATCAATATAACTTATTTTACTCTTGTCTGTGAATAAAGGACTCTAATTTGTTCAAATAAAAGCTCTTACTGGCAGGAAAAACTTATGATCAACATGTTGGTCTACTACACCGTTTATTTATCCTTATTGTTGTCGTTATTATTATTATTATTATTAGAAGTAGTAATCATTAAAGTTTCCTTTTTTGAAAAAGATAAATTCTGCCAGCTGAGATTCAACAAGGAAGGAAAGTGACATGGATCAACAGAAAACAAAAAAACAAACCCAAAGTGACAGACTGTCTCTGCACAGAGAAATATTTAAATTTCACACCCCCACCAAAGACAGGTTGTCAAAACCCGTGTCAGAATGGATTTTTTTTTTTCATGGGTGGAAGGGTTGCAAGAGAATAGAAAACAAAAGAGGAAGAAATAATATGAGGCTGTGGGGGGTAAAGAGACACTGGGAGTAAAAAGGAAGCAGCAAAGCAAAGCTGGCTTGCAGGAGAAAATTAGTTGCACTTTGTAGCGCACTATAAAACCACTGACACTGTCGATCTTGCTTCATGGACAAGAATTATTGTATAAACCCCTTTTTCTTTTTTTTTTGAGGCAGGCCTGCTGCTGTTTCGTCAGAGGGTGAAGTGAGGGCACCGCCAGCATAACTTATCTCAGTTTATAACTACAGCAGAAGGCACAGAGAGTTGGTTTTCAAATTAAATGACCAAAATGTAGTTCAAAAGATTGTATTACTTTTTGATTTGATCTCTTGATGCATGACTAGGAAACACATTTGTTGAGGAGGAACAGAAAAAAGCCCAAAAACAAATAAAAGATAAGCAGAATGTGGTCAGCTGCCAGAAGAAAACAAGCCTGTTCTCTTGTGTGGTTGGTGTACTTGGTGCTGAAGCTTTAAGCAGGAGAGAGATTATCAAATCAATTTTAGTCTATGTAACAGAAAGGATCAATTGACTTTTGTGTTCTTTATTAAGTCACACACTAGACTACTTTTAAAGCATGGACACCTTTGTCTGTGTGCAGTATTTTTCATGCGTTATCAGTTTCAAGTACATTGAATGTGCTCCTCACTTTCTTCATGCAGGCACACTGGTAACACTGGTCACATCTGCAGCACCAAACTACAAGCAACTTATTCACCATGTTAGGCAAAGGTATAAGTAAATAATCAAAAATTAGAACGAGAATTTAAAAAAAGAGAAGAAAAAGATAACGAGAAGAAGAGCAATAAAAACAAGAACAGGAAACGTTTTATTAATTCTTCATGATGATACACTGGTTTAGACCGTCAGTCATCAAGGTCGTGGTAACTCAAGAAGACAACTAGACTTGTTTTCAGCTTTCATCTGGAACGCATCATCAGTTCATATTGACTGGTGGGAAGTTAAGCTGTTATGTTAATCACCCCCCTCCCTTCTCCCCTGTTGCTCGTTAGCGTTTACCTCTTTCAGTCACGTGTGTCAAGGTGTGAATGCTTGTGAATTTCATGCCCTTTGTCTTGCACCTCTTCAATTCTGTCTGTGTCTTTGCATTTCCTTTTTCATAACTTATTTTTCTGTTTGAATGACTCAGGTTCAGGTGACTTTATTTGTACCTGCAGGTAGATTTACATTGCATTATTGAGAGGACAAGTCCCATTTACAGACAGTGAATTACTGTCGGTGATGTGAAAACCAGATTGTGGGATTAAAAAGTTTCCCCAGGAGGGGGTGGAATCTGACAGCAGTCTGAGGGGTCGAATTCAATGTTCTTTCTCAGTTAATGCAAATGTGAAGCTTATTTCTGCCGTCAGCATTATCATATTCTTTGCTAGTACAACAGCACGTCTCGTAATCCATCTTCTAATCCTAATCCAAACAAAATCATTTGAATGATCATCAGAATGAAACTAAAAAGCAGCAGTGTATTTAATGGCATTTCAGCTCAGCCAGCAAGTTCACATGTGTTCAAAACATCTGTAATTCAACTGAACGTAAAACATTACAATAACTCAGAATGGATGGGTCCTTCAGGGAAAAAAGTCTTGTTGTTTTTTTGTTGTTTTTTTTAATTGGCTGTCTTTGTTTTTGTTTTTCAGCTGTGCTATAAATAAATAGCATGGAAGAAATCTGCGCTATCTTGGTACCTTAACCCCAGTTTTCAAGTTAAAATAATTCTATTCACACATGGAAAGCTCTTAAAACTGTATTCCATAAAACGACAACAACGTCATGCCTTTATTATTCCTTCTCTGCATTACTTCTGCTTGTTTTTTTGTTTTTTTTTTACTTACTTCTGCTTGTTGATGTGAAATGTAAACTGTTTTGTCCACAGGAGTAAATGCACACACACACGTGTGGTGGTTCACAACACTGCTGTTCCTGGAACAGTTTAACTTCATGTTGGCCAATCCAACTGCAACACAGTAACATCTGGATAAAGACTTTATTTATATATATGTAAATGTTCCACTTATTTTGCATGGACATTCTTGCAGGTTAATAGATCCGTCTTACACCCAAATTGTTTTGTGCGTCATATTATTTCTGAAGGTTTAATATGCTCAACGTTCAGTTCTACCCTCCTGCGAGATGCAGTTGAGTCATTCTGAGTTCTCTTTCAGTGTGACCTTTTTTTTTTTTTTTTGAGGAGTTGAACATGTCCTCCACCTTCAGAACCTTTCTGGAGGTGGAGGACATGACACCGCCTTCTATCTTTTATCACTTTCTTTTCATCCTTCTTCTTCATTTGCTTCTCATCTTTAAAACATTCTTATCTTTATTCCATCTCTCCTACCATTTTTAATATCTCTGTGCATCTCTATCCCTATATCGTTTTTTGCCCCCTCTTCCATTGCTCTCCTCTCTAGTTCCATTTGCTTTCTTTTCTTTCGTCTTATTTTTTATCTTAAACCTCCCATGCTTTTCTGCATCCTTAAAACCTTCCTCCTTCCTCTTCGTTAGTTCCATCTCACAGATCAATCCATCCTTCTTTCATTTGCGTAACAATTTTTAAAACAATAAATCCATCTTAGTTTATCCAGATCTGATGCTCTAATTCCTGAAGGCATATCAACTACAACAAGCATGCACAGATATTCTATTACATTCACAATGAATGAACTATAAACCTTGGGCTCAAAGTAGCATGACACACACACACACACACACACACACACACACACACACACACACACACACACACATGCGCACACACCAGAAATCCAGTAGAAATCCAATAACCTGAGCATAAACAGAGTCACTGGTTTGTATACACCAAGACATATACACACACAAAGGCAGATTCATGGGAAAAAGCCCCCTGATATGCACACACAAAGGTAAACAAACATGCTGACACACACACTATATACAAATACACACTCCATTAGGCCAAAATGGCAGTGTTGTGGGCAGTAGAATGGGTATTGCCGGATGCTGGCAGAGTCAAATTGCAGACACTGAAGGGGCCGACTATATATTACAAATTGGCTACTAGGGGTATTGTCTGGGAACACATACACATATACTGTTGCGTGCATGCACACACGTGCACATAGGCACAAAGTGAAAAATCTAATCCTGTTTTGTCCTATTGTGGCCCGCAGAGCCAGAGAAACCTGTCCTTTTTCCCGTTTCTCAACATTTCCCCCAGAATAAACTGGGTGATTGAAGATGTGTCACAAGGTACACGTGGAACTCGTACACAGGAAAAAAATAAAAGTACACAAAGAAAAACTCACAAATACTGGTACACACTTGTTTTCTTCGCCTTAACTCCTCAGTTTGAGCGTTCAAACATTTACAGGATAGAACCAAAGGTGTCCTGCTGTAAATATACAGACACACTGAAACGTTCACGTGAAATAAACTTTTACAAATACACATCTGGATTACAGCCATTTAGAACGTTACAGTTCAGATTTAACGTTTTGTTCTGGTGAAGCAGTAAATCTTAAAGAATTCTACAACCCTTTGAAATATATGTTCTGAAAAACATTTATAATTTTGAAAAACTTTGCAGCATCTTTATTGCCGGAAGCAGCATTCTTGGACACAGGGACAATTTGAGGCAGTAAAGATTTTACCAGGACAGTTGTTGTGCATTAGGAATATAAAAGTATATTTAAAAACTGACAATAGCATTGAAAGAGTTTTTATGTAGGAAGAGAATGCCAAGAGATTTTTGAAAAGTCGATGTTCAAACAAGAAGGACGTGTCAGAAAGGTAGAATCTGTCTTTGGTACGTAACAATGTTGATGTTTTTGAAAGATATACAAGCAAGAACAGATATTAAAAACTGCTGACCTCATCTATTTCTTTATGATGTTTATTTATTGACTGAATGAATCAGAACCAAGTGGCAGAATTGCAAAACACACACACACACACACACACACACACACACACACACACACACACACACACACACACACAGAATGTTATAGACTGTCTTAATCTTTACACAGTCCCTGGAAGATGAAAGGAATAGTATGGAACAAACACAAGCATCTGTCCACACATGCACATAAGCAAAGTGTGTAAATAAAACCTCTGACTCCAGTTGCATGAAGGCACAATTACGATGTCTGAGAAAGTGGGGCTTGACATATCCTGCTGAGTTATCCTGGATTATTCTGTGGCATGAATGACAATCCAGGATTAGAAGGTGTGGCTATGTCAAGCCAGATTTACCTAATCCAGGAATGTGCACAGTCAAGACTCTCTTAAGCAGACCGCGGGGACAACCACAGATTTACTCATTCAGAAATGGACAAGATGTTTGTTGCTTATTTTTCACAAAGCGCAATTTATAATGCAAACTTGTGAGTTTAAACGCCTAATACATTAAAACAGGAGCCAATACAGCTGCTACCAATAAACTTAGAGAGACTGACAAAAGACTGAATGTGAAGTGGTCCATTATTTAGGTTACATTTCAAGTGTGGGTTCAACATCAGTCAGAATGAAGCTGGCCGCCTTTGGGAATTTCATTTTGAGGTAAGAGGTTTAGAGGTATCCCAAATATAAACCTCTGAACATGGAAAGGTGGTACTGTCAAAGTGATAATATGCCTAATAAAGTCATTTCATGCAGATGACAAAAAGTGCACAGTTTGGAGGATATAGTGCTTTTTGTTAAGATTTTAAGTCTCCAACCGAATATGAAATTATTCTGCTTGGAAAAAAAAAGGACGAAGAAAAAGAAACCACCAACAGTCCTTTTTATCAGCAACAAAATATCCAACAAGAATATCAGAATGTTCATCATCTTTGTGGCCATTCATTTGGAAATGTTCTTGGTTGCTGCCACCTACTGGTCAATAAAGTAAGGAAGATGTCACTTAAAATCATTTTGATATGGTTTTAAATACATGTAAATAGAACTTGGATCATAAATGTACATTTTTGAAAAAATAAATTAAGAAACTTCACTCTTCTCATGTGGACTGATGGGATTAACTTAACAGTTAACAGTTTGTCAACTGAGTGTGTGTTGCTGATACACACACACACACTGTTCTCAGCACTTTCATATCAGCCTCGTACTGTGATGGAGAGCTGAACAGGATCACAGCTGTCAAACACCCTTAAACAAAATATTTTTCTCACCTGTGATTCACTATTAACATAGAATTTGCTCGCAGCTTAGTCTTATTTTCATTTAACAGCTGCTACATGTGCCAACCAGTTAATCATTACAAACCAGTTTCCAGTTACTGATGGAAACTGTCAGGAAGCGAGGAGCTTCTTTTGACCAAGATTTATCCTTTAATTAATTGATTTAATAAAACAACATTCTAGAACTGTTATCTTCTACCTTTGTGATATTATCAACATAAGGAAGATCTTGTCTCAGAGTTATGCTGAAAAAATAGACCATGTCCTTGTTACTGCATGATGAGACTACCGTAATTAGTTAATATCAGGCTGTCCTTAAGTGATTCTGATGAAGATTAGTATCATAGATTATATTTTTCCAGTCTTAGCTCCACTGGCTCCTTGTGGAACCAAAGATAGAACTGAATTCTTCTTATATATAAAGTTGCCGAGGGGAAAACTTCCTACCTTATGTTCCATATTATCCCAAAAAGAACCCAAAGAGACCTCATTCTCAGACTTGGACGTTCGAGGGAGGCAGAGCCATCGAGCTTCTCTCACGTGGAAGCAACTCCCAGTTACTGTTTGTTATTTCGTATTACTGGGAGGCAGAAACCCCCTTTACCTTTAGCATAAGACTTAAAACTTTCCTTTTTTAAAAAGCATATTGATTGGCTTTTTACTGGTGAGACCCTGTGCCCACTCTTTAATAATTCTGCCTAGTTGTTGGGGACCAGTTGATGAACTGACCATAGATAAATGAGATTTATTAACCTTTCAGTGTTTATTGCTTAACAAACATAGAACTGACCATACACTGAACACATATATTTCCTTAAAATTACCAAGAATCCAACCGTTTTCCTACTTTATCAAGTTATACATTTAGCCAGCGCCACTCAAATATTTTGTATTTCTTTTATATTTGTTGTTTAAAATAGTCCACTAAATTAAAAATATTATTTCTAAAAGACCAAAATCTATGTTGCAACTTTTCAAAAAAAACAAAATGAGAAATACAACATATTTTTAAAAAAGGAAGATCAGCTTTGACATTTCATGTATGTTTGTTTGTGTGTAATTATTCAGCGTTAATATACAGTACATGTGTGAAACCTATGTGTGTCGTGTTAGCTGAAAACAGCAACAAAGAAATGGTTGTTCTTCAAATGCAATAATTATAACAGTGTTTACATGTCTTCTTTAATCTCTTACATCCTCGAACTTTAAGTTGCACACGTTATGAACAAATACACAGACTAAATCCAGAGAATAAATCCAGTAATGCAACACTTGAACTGCAGAGCAGTTCATGCAGGCCTAATGGATTCTGTCATTTGAAATGGATGAAGTTCCATTAGAAAGCAGCACGTTCACAGAGGTAAGTGTGATGAAGGGCAAAGCTCAACCATCTCTCTTTTTATTCTAACAACGACAAAGACAAAGAGGCTTCCAGGGTCCTACATGTTGCAGTTAAGTTGAACTGTGCAGTATGAAGATGGACAAATGGAAAAACAATAAAGGAAAACAAAAGCGTGCTGGTGGTGGTGGGGTGGTGGTGTGCCTTCGTAGATGTTCTTTTTTTTTTAAAAAAACACTTTCTGGCAGTCACTGTGAATTACCAGCAATTTTTAACCTTACTTTTCCATCTTTACTATCAACTGACGTATCGAAACGCTTCATGAAATGTATTTGTTGGCTGAATGAGTCTGCAGCAGGTGGCAAAGACGCAACACACACATGTGCACACACACACACGCACTCACACATACATACACGCGACACCAAGAAAGGATGACATGTTTATTAATCACCTCTTTAGCTGCAGTACCAGCCTGATTTACCGCTGATTTCTTTGCTTTCAACACTGAGAACAGCTTGATGACATTTACAGATAGACCCCGTCTGCAGTATATCTCTCACATGAATACACACAGAAACACTCACACACAATAAACATTTAAAAAGGGAAAAGAACAAGCTGAAGTGGCCCTGCATATGTACAATTCAACTGCACACAGACTCAAGCACGATAAATCCATTCATGGAAGTAAAACGAGTCCTATGTGCTCTATCACACACTCATTCTCTTTTTTCCCTCCAACAGTTTTATTTTCCACATTTCAGCAGCTGAAACCTGTCCGAGCTTTTATCAGGACGCGTTTTAAACTATTAAACTCGTTATTTCAAAACAAGAACTAACATTATAATTTTTGAAACATGGCAAAAAAAGAAAATCCACTTGGAACATGAACTGGAGAAATGCTTTAATATAAAATCATGTCCACACACTACACCCTCTGATGAGCGGTACAGCGGGTGCTTCACTTTCTCTTTTTGAGGCAACATTCCTTCTCAATGTGCATCATGTATAAGCAGCTTAGTAGTGTTGATATGATAACAAAGATGACAATGTGTTGGATGTGTCTGAACATCAGTAAAAACATTATTTTAATTAATTATTTATATTTAATATCACAGAAGATGATGATGATTTAGCTGTCAGCTCTCTGCTCTGACAGAAGCTATACATGCTTTTGTTTTGTTTTTTTCTTTAATTCCTCTTGCCATGCTTCCTAATTGGATTTAAGGATGCAAAGGAAGATTTTTAAAAAGCCTGCCGTGCCTGTGATGAGGCATTTTGTTACTCGGTGAGTGCTCATGTCACCAGCAAGGTAAGAGAAATGGTTATGAAGGAGAAGAAGAAGGGGATGTTACTGCAGCGGCGAACACTGTGCAGATGACTTATGATAACTGAAGGATGCTTACTTTACTGGCATTTAATAATAACTTACAGTTAACCAAAGAAATATATAAAATAAAAGATAATTTAAAAAAAGAAAAAACATTTTCACAAAGAAAATAATAAACTGATATTTCCATTGCTCATCTAGTTCATTGGTTGTAATTAGTTGAAGAAAGAATAAAATTTCATATGATTTGTGGTGTTAGAAAAAGGTTTTCATCAATGCCTCTTTTCGTCTATCAACATCTCATGTGTCTCATTTGATCCCAAAACATCTAAGATCAGGGGGAGAGCTCATGTTAGATGTTTTGGAGAGTCTGATCAGTCTGAGATGGTTCTGACATGTACAGAGGAGGGAGAGTGAATATATCTGGAGAAGGATGATGAGGGTGGAACTGCCAGGCAGGAGGTCTGGAGGAGGACCAAGGAGGAGATTTATGGATGGAGAGAAAGAGAACATGAAGTTAGTTGGTGTGAGAGAAGGGGAGGCAGAGGACAAGGTTAGATGGAGGCAGATGATTGGCTGTGGCGAACCCTGAAGGGAACAGCCCAAATCAAAAGAAGAATATACATTTAATCTGATCAAATCACAACATTTAAAGGTCTGACATGTTCATATTCATTTTTATAATGTCCATTTTGTAACCACCTTTACCTGCTTTGGCTATTTGATAAGATTTGTCTGGAAGGCTAACAGAGAAAGAAAAATAATGCAGAGGAGAGAGTGAAAGAAGTAAAATAAAACAATGTCTATTTTCTCTCACCTCTGTGCCCAGCAGGACACAGTATACAAGACAGCATGTGAGTGTAGGTAAGAGAGTATCCAGCAGGTATCGTAGCAGGTATCTGAAGGCAAGACGGGCTCAGCCTGAATCCCTGCTGATGACACTCACATCCCATATGTGATGGTGCCAATTAAAGGCTGTGAAAACACATGTGAACTAGTAAAAGTGTCTTAAGGTAAGGTTTTTTTCTTGCCACTATAGGACTTTCCTTGTGCTCGAGGGTCATGCTGAGGGTTTCTGTGAAGCTTCTAGCAACAACTTGTGTTATAACATATGCAATTGTAACCCAGCTGTATTTTATTGGTTTATTCTGTTTTATTTGTATTCCTGTATTATTAATGTTATGTTAATGGGTAGTGGCCCTTTAAGAGCCAAGTGCAACATCACTTTACAGCAGTCTTACAACTGCAGTCACTAGGGGAACACCTGGCTTAGCAGAGACATGGCTGTATATGTCTATCATCTGCATATGGCCTGATAATATGATGTTTCCCTGCTAGTGCATTATAGTGGACAACGCTGGTGAGTACAACACTGCTGAGTGATAGTAAACTGCTATCTGAACCTGAGCAAATTCTGCTCATTGGTTACACTATATAAATAAAACTGAATTGAAACTGAACTGAAAGTATGCCACAGTAATGGATCATCAATTATCATGCCGGGAAAACAAACAAAAAAACAAACAACAACAAAAAAAACAAAAAACGGGGGCTTCCATGCCAGTTAGAGACCTGGACTGGCAACCGGAGGGTCGCCGGCTCAATCCCCAGCCGGTACCAATGATGGGGGTGGGGGGGGAGCCTGAGCAAGGCACCTTGCAAGGCACCTGAAACCCTGAAACACGCAACACGTACGTGAGCTGCAATACTTGAACACTACAGATGCTAGTGGCTCAGTGCAAGTGTTGACCACAAGTGAACTGTCACCAATGACTTCATATAACTGTCACAAAGCTCTTCTGCGGTTACTGACTTTTTTTTTGTGTGTGTGTGTGTGTTGTTGATTGTGTTGAACTAGAGCGGCAGTATGTATGAAAAATGCTGTTGGTGTTTTTTGTGATTTTCACACACTGGTAACAGGAGACAACCAAACTTCTATCCCCAACGACATTGTTATAACATCTCCAAATGGCCCAACTGTTGTTTTATTTGACTGTGACCACAGCAACACTAAAATATCAACTTCTTCTATCTCGTTTCTAGTATAAGGTTCTACCTCTGTCTCTGCATTCTGCCCCCAAGTGGAGACCTCCAGTATTAGACACTCTGCCCATTTAGTACAGCAGCAAGAAACGTTCACATCGCAGCCGGATGTATACACGAACGGATGCAAACACAGAGTCAAACATTTTTGGATGTTACTCTGTTGCAGTGTTTGACAAAGGTTTCTGAAGCAATCCCCTGCCAATATGTCAATCTGCTAAAATCTGTTGTAGTTTAAAAGTTTTAACCAAAATACTGCAAATGTTTGATGGTTCAAAAGGTAGATTTGTATGCAGTCCTATGGGCTAAATCAAACATCAAACAATCTACCAACTTCTGTATTTATGGTCCTAATTTTACAAGAGTTGGGGCGTATTAACTGCATGCAGGTTAACAGACAGACTCACGTATACAATGACTTTGGAAAGACTCTGTGAAAGTTATTACTGAAGATGGACAGAGCTCCAAAATTATAGCAACATCCATAAATTACTTTTGATTTGGTGCATCAGCGGTGTCCTCCAGAGTATGGAGAACACATTCCAAAGGACAAATTTAACAGCACGTTCCCTGGGCGCAGACCCAAAAAGCGCTCAATGTGGACTGTGTAGGACTTGAACCCAATAAACCAGGAAATGTCATTTCTTCTGCTCAAGCTTCTGAAGGCAACAGAAGACCATCAGAACAGTGACAGTCTTCCCCCTCACCTAAAACCCAGTCATGTATTATTGTCAGCATGACGTATGCTGCATAATAATTCTTAGAATTTTTGCATGTGTTCACCTGTTTGTGTGTGTGTGTGTGTGTGTGTGTGTGTGTGTGTGTGTGTGTGTTGCGCACTGTTCAATAATCCTGCTGCATAAATAATGAACTATAAATATCACTTTTGCTCTTGGTATTTCATTTAGAGGCACTACCCTCCCACCCAGGAACATAAATGAGGGTAAACATATTAACAGTGGTGAGATATTTGTCTCCTTGTGTGAAAAAAAAAAAAGACTTTTCATAAAAATTTTACCTTTATTCTGTTTAAGAAAACAGAACAAAAGATTTGTTGTACTTGGGACGATTTTTGACATTTCATTTGGGCTACATTAACACTGCAGAACAAAGTGACCCAAATCAAATTTATTTTGCCCATATCGTTTTTTTTATTTTTTTTTATTTCTTTATTTATGTAGGGAGGGGGAAATGACTTTAAGCATTACCACTAAAAAGCAGTCATGCAGAGCAGCAGAAGAGCGACAATGATACGATAAGTGAAACAACATGAGATAAGAAACTGTAATGTTCATCAAGATTAGACACTAGTCTGACAGCATGAAGTCTTTACTAAAACAAAAGGTTCGGTTACAAATACTCTCAGTTTACTGTTACCATGGCAACCTTAGACCATACTGTTGACTGAACTAGTATGACTTGCATGATCAGACCTGTCCTATTCAATATTCCTCCATATTTATGCACATACACGCCAAGAATTTGTATCATGATTCAATGTTTTTGTTCAATAAAGGCTGATTGTTTAGCAAAACACATGGTCTTGACAACATATCTGGTAATTTCTGTCTGTGAATTATAGTGAAAGACTATACTAGCCCAGGTAATACTAGCCCCATGAGTATAGGCATTATGTGAATAATATCACAATTCAGCATGGGCGGGAGCTTGGACAACCAAAAACATCAATTTTACTGTCCTTTTCCTCAGACTTCTTATTTGTTTATGAATTTGTCTACTTCCACTGCACAAAAGCATCCAGGCTCAGTGCTGGTGCAAAACCTCTGTTCAACAGATGTAACAAAGTATATTTTATACAAAAAGGGCGAGCTCCAATAAACAGATTTACAGGCGCAAGTTATAGTCACACTTGTATAAGCTGTGTTCAGTGCACTCGGTTTCATAGTGGATAGCACAAATTAAAAAATCAAGAAAAAAAAAGAAAAAAGAATTTGTTGCAAGAATACAAAACTGCCACTAGGTGGAGCCAAAGTGCTCTGCTCTCTCAGAGGTTTTCCTGCTAGCTCAGAGCAGAGTTGACTTTTGAGACTTTGGAGGTGGGGACGAGGCCACTGGATGATTGATTATATTCTATTTGGACCGAACACACACCCTGACCACTTCAAAGTATTAATTATTGTGTTATTATTGTGCAAAAATGGTATTGTTGTTAGTTATTAGAAAAAAAAGATTGGACTGTGAGAAACATAATGGATCAAAAACAGACATAGAGGCAGGCAGGCAGAAAGACAGAGAGGAGTTCAATGACTGTCTGATCCTGTAAACCAAGCGGACTCAGACACAGATCACAGCATTTTCTGTCAACCTCAATCTACCAATCTCTCTTCCCCCTTTTTTTCCACACTTGTTTTCCCTCTCTCTCTTTTTCTCCCTTTTCACTTTGTCTCTAGCCTTGATGAGCTCTAAATCTTTCTCTGGCTCTCTTTGTCACTGTTCACTGTTCAAACAGATCCTTTGGCAGCTCACTATACACTCCCTCTCTCGCTTGGACACTCACACACTAAAGTGCACACAACACATAAACACTATCATACACAAAACACACAAATAACTACTCGGGCGCAGGATCGTTTTTTGGTTTTTTTGGCTGCACAGACGCACACATGCATACACCCTCAGTGCTTCGGTGACAGGCCTGGCCTCATGCAGCTCTTTTCTATTCAGTATGTCAGAATGAAAACACTGAGGCACAGCAGAACAGAGTTAAGCACAAATTACCACTCTATCCTGTTTAAAACACATTTTCATAGAACTGTCCCGCTGATGATGGTGCTGTTTTAAGATATTTACATTAAAAGAGACCTGTCAACACAGTAAAGCAGAAAAGCTCTGTTAATGCACAAATAGATATTTGTTTGTGTGGCATCAGCACTCAAGCACTTGTGAAGGAGAGCAGAGAGACGGACTTTAACTTTAAGTTGGCCTCCTGTCAAAGTCCTGGTTCTATGCTTTTAGGGTATAAAAAGTTGGCAAGATAGTAAAAATGCTGCAAATTAATTTATTCTATGGATCTCTGCTAAGATTTAAAAGTGATATTCGTTTGAGTGTAGAAGAAGCAGATCAACGTTTAAGAAGCAAATATTTACTGAAAAAGGTTATTGAGAAAATCCTGAGTTATGATAAAGGAGTCAGTAGTCAACAACACAGATGACTTTTGCCTCACATTAAGTCCTCATGTGTAGGTGTCACTTGAGACACACAGAAATGTGCACACGTCTGCACACCGGAAACACAAGAGGTTTAACAACAGTGGCTCCTTAAATTAAGGATAAACAATTTAAATTCTCCCTCTTTTTCTTTTTTTTAATCCCTGCGGTAGCGGTACTGAAACCATTTTTGCAGCATTTTTCACACCACTTGTGCAACACAAAATGCTTCGGTTAAAAGAAAAGCTTACACACATACACACACAGACACAAACCAATAATATCAATAACAGAGAAGGAATGCCATATTTAGTCTCTGAGGAGACCTTGAAGAATTACAATTAAAATACATAAGACACATAAATAAGAAATTATTTAAATAAGACTCCAATTGTATAGATAAATGCATTAGAATATACATAAAATAAATACATTAACAATGAAAAATGAGTGTAAACAAAAGTGGAAAATGTAGTCAAGAGTTAAGACAATATATATTGAGTTTTCTTTTAAAAACATTCAAACTTCCAGCTGTTCCCAGGTCTTTAGCTAGATTCTTCCTCAAACCTGGGCTAAAAGGAGGCTTCACCGTGTGTTTTTGTTCTTACTCTGGGAATGATTAAAGGTTTGCCACCAGAGGACCTGACAGTCCGAGGAGGTTCATAAAATGTAAGGATCTCTGATAAATAAGAGGGACCAAAAAAACCATTAAGAGTTTTATAAACTAGTAAAAGGATCTTAAAATCAACCCTAAAGGAAACAGGAAGCCAGTGCAGAGAATCTGCAGAGACTAAAATGGGTGTAATATTTTGCTCTCTTTCAGGCTTTAGTCAGCATACATGCTGCTGAGTTTTAAAGTAACCGTAATTGTGAAATATTTCTCTTGGAGAGATCAGAAAGAAGAGCAATAACAATATAATAATCCAGTCTGCATGTCATAAAAGCATGGACCAAAGACTGTCTGACTCTGGAGACACTTTCCAACTGATACAATGCATTTTGGGTAACAATTGTGATGCATGAATCACTCAAGCCTGAGTCCAAGAAGACATAAGACAAGATTTTTTTAATGATTTCTTGGATTAAGTGCTAGTGCTTGCAAATTTATTTGAAGTTATTCTCTGATCTATAGCACTGATTAACAAGATCTCAGTTTTGTCCTGATTGAGCTGTAGAGAATCTTTTGCCATGTTCTCCTCTTGACATTGCAGATTGTTGTAGTGGCAGGGACTGGAGTCACTTGTTTTAAGGTGTTTATAACCTTTGATGTCTCTCTTTTGAATTCTAATTAGAAGGGGAACTGGACTAGCTCAGGGGGAACTGGTCTAGCTCAGGGGGAACTGGTCTAGCTCAGCTCTGCATCCATTGTTGGGGGTGTTCCTGTGCACTCTGAAGATGCTCTTGCAGATCTCTGTGTGCAGGATTTCAGTGGGGTGTTTGTCCCATTTTTCAAAATCTTGATTTGCCAGGACCCCACACATCACTACCATCCAGATTAACTGGTTCCCTTATGGATTAGAATATTCTGAGCCAGATTCTAATGGGTTTATCAACGTTTGAAGGTTTCTTTCTAGCACAGAAAGCTCTTCTCTCTGAGATTATCAACTGCCAGGTTGAGGTGATGTGTGGTCCTGAGTCTGTGTAGTTGTGTGTTCCACCTCATGAGAGACCAGGAAAAAACCTGGTTTGGGTTCCCTGACATCTGGGTTGTTTCTGGAATATCATACTTCAGGTTTTGTCCAGATTAAGTGTCACGGTCCAGGTCTGACAGAAGGTCTGCAGATGGTTCGAAAATCTCCTTTTTTTTGATTAATTTAAAATATTGTACGAGGTTTGCGTTCTACCAAATCAGCGTTCCTCCTGACTCCCTTCCTTGTTTTTGTGGATAGGGACATCATCTCCATGGAGCCTTTAGGACAACCAGTGGAGACATCTCGTCTACACCAGGTCTCTTAGTAATATAAGCACATCTGCATTTTCTAACTCTCTAATAAAGTCTGAGGTCCTGCTCTGAAGGCCAAGAGCCGAAGATCTCAGACCAGATCATTTAAACAAGAAATAGTCAAAGATTTTGTTTTCATTTCATTTAAAACTCACTGGCTACATCTGGTGATCAAAATCAGATAAACTACTGAGTCAAAGAAAGTAATTTAACAATATCTACATAACATATTTTAAAAGGTAATGAGTCAGTAAAAGTAAAATCACTTTTTCTGTCCATGAAAGAAAATATTTCAGTGACTGAAAACCTTCAACAGCTTAAACTGTCAGATTTACAGGTGCTGCCACATCACGTTCTCAGATTACAGGAGTTTAATCCAACACTGTGTGTGTGTGTGTGTGTGTGTGTTCACACTGAAGACTCCTTTAAACTGCACCAGAATGTCCTGACTTCTAACTGGTCAGATGAGCATCAAAAACAAGCATTTTTTTCATCCGCTGCTAAATGATCCAGGAAGTGCAGTTCCCCCATTGGCCACTAGGGGCAGGCTTGGCCTCCATGTTAACCGCCAAGCTTGGTCCTCTATCTGCCCCAAACGTCCATCTTCTGACCATCCTGGTGTTCACCTGCACCTGCAGACTGGTTCCCACTGTGGGATGAGCACTGGTGTGGTGGACCTGCAGTCCAACGCCCCAACCACCACAGATTTATAGATTTATACCAGATATTTGGAGAAGTTTGTCCCTCATCCTCTGTCCTTCGTCTTCTCTGTCCTTCGTCCTCTCTGTCCTTTGTCCTCTCTGTCCTGGTTCAGGTTTAGGCTTTGCCATGTGCTGGCGGGTCATGATCTGGGTTTCTGAGAAGAACTGGAGACTGGAACTGGTACCAAAACAGTTCTGTCTTTTATTAGATTTAACATCCATGACAGCTGTACCAGGGATGGAATTTGATGTAAAGATCGAGTATTTATTTATTTATTGTTAATTATTACATCCCCATTTGTCCTCCCGCAGTGAAGGCTATTCCTCCTGGGGTCACACAACATAATCCAATAAAATGAAATACAGTAAAGCTAAAGGTAAGTGTATGCATAGATTTCTGATTGCCGACCTGTGTGTGGCGTCAAATAGCTGTCAATCAACTTGACTAGTAACCTAACAGGTAAATAAAGACCTGACAGACCATAATTAAACTTATTTAAACATAATATTGCTTCCTGTGCCGTTAATTGTACGTACAGACCAGTTTAATCCAATCTGTCAGAAAAAATAGATCAGATTGCCAAAGTCTTTGAGAAACACATGAAGCCGCTGGATCCACATAAAAAATCAGTACGTACTTCAATGCTGAGATGGTGCACGACTGAAGAAAGCAAAAGTGAGCGCTGGTTTCTCTCAGCTTCTCCTGCAATATCAAAAATGAAATGTTCAAATATGTCCAGTTGTGTCAACGTTTCATTGACTATAAATGTGTTAGAAGTGGTTCATCTGGAAGACGAGCAACGCGTCAGACTTCCAGGAATCGTTTTCTTCTACGCTCTACGATCGATGCATTTACCCGTAGAAGGTGAGCGTCCATTCACTTCAATGGGACTGAATGGAACAGTTGTTTTCAAACTCGACAGTCATTGGATAAACGCCACAATTTAGTCCCGCCCCCGGATGCTCGGATTCTCTGGGGGTGAATGGAGCTGTGGGCGTGGCCTGGACGCTGAGCTAACACACTTTTTTTTCAAACCTTTACTTTGAAAGTGCGTTCCTGTCGGTATCTGAACACCATGGTTCACGGAAAAGTCCCAGCGGGCTGAAAACTGGAGAGAGTTGAATCCATCATGGATGGATGGAGCTGAGAGAACAAACGAGCTGGAGTTTCCTGTCGCCAGAGCAGTGCTGCCAACTCGCTGACTTTCTCGCTAAATCTGGCAACTTTTTTTTTTAGCAAAAGCAACTTGTGATAAATCTAGCGACTTTTCCGGGTGTTTTGGAGACTGACGTTCTGCAGTTCTGGTGCATTCACACATACGCGGTGCGTCACCGTAGACTAGAATGATGGCGAAGGTCCTGTCTGAAACTCTGAAGAAGAAGCAGTAAGAATACCTTTAAAGACACTTAAATGTCCATTTCTATTTCATGATAACTTTAAAAAGTGACTTTTCCACAGTTTGATATTCGTCACAAGTCTGTGAAACGTAGATTCTTGTTGATGTTTGTGTCCAGCAGGAGTCTTCTGGGATGTTGCAGCAGATAACAGGATGTGTTTCAGACTGACTCCTGACCTTTTTTTAACTCGTATCTCTTTGCCCCCCCCCCCCCCCCACTTCCCCGCAGAGCTCTTTATTTGCTTTTGTTTGCAGAAGTTAAAAGCTCCCGAGCATTAAATGGAAACTCCCTCCTGTTATTCCCTCCACTGTTGGTGAAAAGACTCATTTTGCTCCATAGGCCAGCTTCATGCGAGGTTGTGATGTCTTAATTAGATCTGGAAAATACATTTGGAAGTGCTGGATTTTCTTCAGACAGGAACAGCCATGTTCAAAAAAATTCCCAAAATTTCTCTGAAGAAATAATAAATAAATAATGACAATGTAACAGTTTGTGAGGGTCAGTGTTGTCATCTGGTCCCAAACTATGGAGATTAGTATTCTGATTTATTTATTTATTTATTTAAATTAAACCTTCCAGGAGAAGTTCTGTTTTTTCTACTTAAGAATACTGCTGGAACATTTATCCAGCCTCTCTGCTGCCACCCAGTGACGGAGGAGCGTCATTGTTTGCAGTTCCTTTGCAGACCCATCATGGACGTCGTTGGGCCACAGAAACAGCAACAGCCGCAACTCCAACTTTTCTCTCTGCAACTATCGAGCGCCGCATCACTCAGGAAAATTCCCACGCATGTCCCGCCTCCTCCGTTAATGAGTCAGGAACCACAGAACGTTCTAGCAATAATTCAGTCATTACCTAAACTAGAAAAGCACTCGGAGAGCCCAGACCTCCTCCAAGCAGCACAGGTCCCCCACATATTGTGACTTACACCTAAAACTAATTTTGTTACAGTGCTTTATCTATTTTATTGGATTCTTTGACCATGTAAACATCCACTTAGCAACTGGAATCACATTGATCTCATTAGTTTCATAGTTCCAGTTCTGTAGTGGTGGTTTTCTTCTGGATCAGCTCCAGAACCATCATAGAAACATCAAATCTTCTGTTTCAGCAGTCTGTCAGCTACAGGTTGGTATTAGTTGCACATCTGGATCTTCATTGTTACCTCACAGTGTTGAAGAAGATGATAACCCCGACTTTTTTCATGTTACGGATCTTAGTATCCAGAATATTCCAGGATCCGGATCAGACTTTTACACATTATTGATGATGTCATGACCATGTCCCGTATCTCAAGCATTCAGAGCTTTTATTGTGGAGATAAATACACATATGCTGAAAATGACCCTATCTCACCATGATGAAGAATCCTTTAAAAATTCCTGGATCCAGACAGTGATCCGGATCACCTCCAAAATTTAATAATTTGTTCGGTGTCTCAGTTTGGACATATCCTGAAGTTTTTATGAAAATCCGTCCATCACTTTTTGAGTTATGTTGCAAACAAACAGACAAAAACATGACCTAAAAATTAACACTCAGAAGTGACGAATGTGTTTGTGAACGCGTGTGGAGTGAGGACGTGGACGTATTTGGTACTTGGACAGACTTTTATTGTGGAATGGTTTTAAAATAACGACGGTGGGGACTCACGTACATAATACAGCATATGCAGCTTCTGTCTAATGTTTATCTATCCACTTTCCAAAAAGAAAAAAGAGACAATGTTATTTATTTACTTACCGACCCAAAGACTAAAACATCTTCCTTGTGTCTTGGCTTTATTTCTGTCCTGTATAATTAAATACAATAAAGCTACAAGCACGTCTCACTTTAGACAGTGCAACATTTACGTCTAAACTGAGAAATGCTCGTAGATTTATTTTTGGAGTTTGGAAATAAAAATGCAGAAACTATTACGAATAATAATAATTCATTTTTCTTCACTTTCTGTAAAATAAAT
Source organism: Arrhamphus sclerolepis (assembly GCA_037176975.1). Classification (NCBI taxonomy): domain Eukaryota; kingdom Metazoa; phylum Chordata; class Actinopteri; order Beloniformes; family Hemiramphidae; genus Arrhamphus; species Arrhamphus sclerolepis. The sequence continues at coordinate 3,192 of JBAMYA010051069.1, read as the reverse complement.
ACATTTGATACATTTTTCTTTTGATGTAGAATAGACTGTTCCTAATACATTAGCATGTTTAGAAGTAAAAACTATTAAGGATTTGTGTGTTCATATACGTATGTATGTACATATTTGTGTGTGTTTTGTTTTTCCTGGATAGTTGAGAGCCTGCAAAGTAAAATTTCATTTGCTTCTTCATTTATTTCCCTGATGTTGCTCTTTTCTGAACCTCTGGACGTCATCCTTTCACAAGTTCACAACAACAAACAAACTGGATTTTTCATCTCAAGTGTATTTATTTTCATCCTGACAAAATCAAACAGAATAAAAAACAATTAATTTTACAAAACACAATCCTCTTTTAACCCGTGTACAGTACTAAACGTAGCTGAGAACTCAGTAACTCGACACCAGCGCTGCTACTAGCATGTGGTTTCTGTCGTCAGAGGGTTTGTTGAAGTAAACGGTCCAAACCTCAAACACGTCATCCACACCTGAGAAGAGAACCACAGATGGTTGAAATCCCAGCGCTCCATCTGTCCTGTATCTACATGGAGACTTGCAAATGAAATGCAAATGTATTTGACCTGAGGAAGTGCTAAACATCCTCGAAGAAATCGAACAAATGCAATAAAACCCTTTGTTAAAAATTACACAGATCAAATAAATTAATAAATTATGGAACCAGAACTTCCCAGCACTGAGAACAGAAATCCAAACACCTTTTTCAACCTTCATTGTCTAATCTCCTGCACTCAAGACTGGACAGAACTGTAGTTTGACCGACTTTGGTCTTCCTTTAAAACATAGATAATTTCATGTAGAGCTCCCGCTGCCACTAAAACTGGACTCTACATGACCTCTGAGGGTCTCCTGTGGTACCAGGAGTCAAACGTCTTCTTTCAGCAGGTCCCACATCTGCATGTCAGTCAAAACCTTCAGCTCTTTTATGTTCCTTAAATCCTCACTGGATCTTTTTTTTTTTTTTTTAGTAGTCTGAACATCCAAGGATGTTGCTCTCATGAAGGTGTCCCCACGTTCTGTAAAACCACATGACCCTTGGCAGCCCTGAGCATAATACTCCTGCTCTCTTCCTGCAGAAATCTCCTCTCCAGGCATCAAATCAGCCGTGCTTGTCCAGTTTTCAGGCGGGATCCATTAACGGGGATCCGCAGTAAAGCCTTAGAGGGTGGAAGGGGTCCTCTCAGCCTTTGTGTCTCCATTACAGCACTGGACCTCGTAGGATCCACTGACTTAACAAACTAACCCACCCACTTGCACAGCAGTTGTGGGCGGAGCCAGCCAACAGCACTGGCCAAACAACCAGAAGCAAATAGGGATTTAGTGTCTTGCTAAGGACACTGCGGTGGACAAAGGAGTAACTAGGGCTTGAACCAGCAACCCTCAGGTTCAAGGCCAAACACTCCACCAGGACTCATCTCTGCTAAACCTAACCCTACGTTTTTCAGGTAATGGAGACACATCAACAGCTGGGGTCCCATAAAACTACTCCAGACCCCCACAAATGGAAACCCGGCTCTTAGTCTCCTGGAGGAACATCTGCCTTCATGTCTCTCACACATTAAAATCTCATCACAGGAAGCAGCAGTGACTCCTCCTCCTGAACGTACACAAACAAAAATTCTGGAAGAGTTGTTTTTAGCAAACTACAAACTTTCTGCTCCAGTCCGTCATCTCATAAGTGCATGTGGACCACAAAAGGTTCCACTCATATTTGACTGACAGGAGTTTTTCTGCACAGCTCTGTGTGTGTTCTTCTTCTCCTATGGCTCCTCTCTCTTGTGGAGTACCCCAGGGGTCCATTCTGGCCCCCTTTCTGTTTTGTTTGTATATGTGGCCCCTGAGGTCTACTTTTGAGACTCATAGTTTGTCCTTTCATTGTTTAGTGGACAACATCTGCATATACTGGTCCATGAAATGCATAAGCTAAGACGACCTCTCCATCGTACTGAAAACAGGACGGATCATGCTCTTTCAGTGGCCTTCCCCTTCCTCCAACAGATTTCCTATTCAAATAATAAACTGCTTCAGCAGTTTCTATCTTTAACAAGATCAAAAAAGAAAAAGAAACAGTTTAAGGAATAACTGACCATCCATCTAGGGTTCAAATAAATAAAGGCTGCCCCAGTCTCAGTCTTGTGGCCATGACATGTTGATGATGTACTGAACATCTTTACAGTCCAACTTTTTTGTTTCTTTTTTTAAACTTTTCTCAGTAAAGCAGATGTGTTGTTCACACTGAAATACGCTGAATAAGCTCTAGCAGCACTTATATCTCACTTTTCAGTAACAATACGTGCCACTGTCGTTCACGTCCCCGTCTGTGTTTTTAGTTCAACAGTCTGCAGCGTCATGCGGGAATTTGCAAACAGAAGTATTAAAATCTGAATGACCTGATTAAAATCTGTTCAGAAACACATTTGTCTAAGAGCACTAATGTACGTAAGGCACTTCAACAGAATTTTAGTGCAGCTATTAACCACATAACATAATTTCTTAAATTATTCCATAAAAATCTGTTTCCTTATACAGGTAAAGACATATGTGCAGTGATGTGTTAAAGGCAGCGCCCCATCTCTTGATCTTTATGCTTTTTGTAACCTGATCATGGTGGATCTTAGTGTTAGGCAAATACGATCTCAGATAAAATCTTATTTTCTCCTTCTCATTATTTATTTAATGAAAATTAAACCCTGTAAAAGGTCAGTGGGCAACACTAAGGACTCCACAGTCAGGTGCTGCTGGTCATCAGCTCGTACTGAGTTCACCATCAGCAGGGCTGCAGATGTCTATAAGAGCATCTATAAGACATTTTGACAGTTTGCTGGTCTGAGCTAAACAACGTCAAGAGACAAAGACATAAGTAATGTGCTGAGAGAAAATAAAAGACTTCAGTCCCCTGGGCAGGTTTATAAGACCTTTTCCCCACAGTTTGGAGTTCAACGTCCCACAGGAGACAACGTCTTCAAGCTAGTGCTGCTAAAGCTGCATCTGTGAGAGTAAATAATATTTCAGTACATTTTTTTTCTCTTTGGCTTCGGTTTTCCAAATAAACCAGTAGGATGATCAAAAACATATGTTTTATATATCTGAGGTCGTATTTGCCACATACCAAGACCCACTCTGATGTTTTTATTCTCCTTTTGCAAAAAAAACAAAAACATTTAAAGAGAAAACTAACTTTAGCGT